>PVIW01005028.1:0-49872 GCA_004026585.1 Noctilio leporinus | reverse complement strand
CATGGTTCTGTGTGATTTTACTTATTTTCTTTACCTGTATAGTATTTGAATGATATAGGTAGAATTTGGGATTCAGGTGGCTGCAATTGTTCTTAATTGTTATGTTTCTCTGGGTGCTATCCTATAATATTTTTCTTTTTAGTTTTTATAAACTTTAAATAACCTCAATAACATCTAGTCCTTTAATTTACTAGGACTAAATGTTAAATTTTATTGCATTGCTCTGCTCCACATCTTTTATTAATGACCAATGAGATATCTTAATGGATCACAGCACAGTTATCCTCCACTTAACATGTATAAAACTAAATTACCTTTTACTCTCCACATCATCCCATATTTGTTCCTCCTCCTGTGTCCCTTATCTTTGTAAATGGTACCACATTGTCTCTCCAATGTGGACTGTCATACTTACATAAGATAGAAAGCTCCCAATCACTCCTGGCCCCAATTAGTCTTTGAGTATTCATGATTGTCTCTCCTCAAGATCTCATAGCTGTCTTCCACCACTCTCCAAATTCTTCAGTTCAGAGCAGCAGCATTTCTTCACCGGATTACTACTACAGCTTCCTAACTGTTTTTCCTGGCTTCATATTTACTTCTGCCCATTTAATTTTGAGAAGACTTTAATTGTATCACACACACCCATCAAAATACTACATTTGCCTTCACGAAATAGTCTGACTCTGTTAGCATGGTCTAAGTGATCATTCATAATCTGATAACTGCTTTCCTGTCTAGAATTCTCTCTCACCAGTCCTTGCTTCTCGCTTCTTTCCTCCCCCTATGAAACATAGAGAAGCAGAAACACTGTGGCCGGTTACAGTCTCTAAACAGACCACAGCATTAATTTTAGTCCAACATGGTGTTCCACAAGCACACCTCTGCTCCTCAGGAGGTGAAGAATAATTGAATTGCTCTCCCCCTACATATGTTCTAGCCTTAGTAACTCACTTCTAATAAATGAAATGCTGTGAAAGTGAGGCTGCATGACTTCCAATACTAGGTCATAAAGTCAGTACAACTTCAGCCTCGGCTTTCCCAGCCCTCTGCCTCTCTGTCCCTCAGGACCTGTACATTTGGACCATGAGTAACCAAGTAAGAAACTCAGCTACCAACTGGAGATATCATGTTGGAAAAGCATGTGAGAGGGGCACACAGGACCCAAGACATTTGAGTAAATAAACCTTTATATGATCCCAACTCCAAAGCTATAGTGAATGAAGTCGACACAAATATCCTCACCAAGCTCTGCATAGACTGCACAGTCATGAGTAAAATAAATGCTATTGTTTAAGGCTTCAAATTGAAGCCATAAAGTCAGGTAGTTAGTTACACAGCAATTGAGAAGTGAAACAGGCAACCATACACAACCCAGCTGTATTAAATTATTTTTAATTTCCAGATATTTCTTGGCCTATCTTAATGTACCCTATACCTGGAACATTCTCATTTGCTCTCTCACACTCTACCCCTTTGGCTACATAATGCTTTCTTTTCCTTCAAGATTCAGCATAGAATTTGTTTTTTAAGCCTTTCCTAATTCTATAAATACTATATTAAATTACTTAATGTGCCTCCCTAGCATCTATATTTGCCCCAAATATTAATTATAATTTAAAAATACATTTAAATTGATTTATTCCCTATAAACCTATATGGCCCATGAAATCTGGGACATCATTGTACTTTTGGGATGTAGCACACTGTAAAAGACCAAAATTATTGTAAGGTAAATAAATTTAAATAAATTGGATGTGAAATTGAGTTAAAAATTTCAAATCATGCTTTTCTCACTACCAAGATAAAAAATTATTGCTTAAAATTAATAACTGGTAACATCAATGGAACACCTGTCTCATGTCAATTGCTATCCAGAGCAGAAGCTAATGATAGCTATTATCAACTGAACACCTACTATGTGTCAGTTGTCATGCAAAGCACTTTAATAAACACTATCTCATTTAAATTATAACACACTCCTGTAAGCAACAGTGTTATAATTACAGTTTTTGTTGTCATAATTTAAATCTCAGCTTCACTCAACTTTTCTAGCTATGAAGCACTAATCAGGTCAGTTGAACGCTTTGAGCCTCAGTTTTCTTGTGTGTAAAATAAATATAAAATAATTTTGAAATAGAGACAATGAAATTATATTATGCTATATATCATTCCTGGTATATGGTAGGTATTCCACAAATTATATTTACTAGTATTCTCGTTTTTCTTTCTCTTTCTACTCTTTGTCTTGAATGTTTTGCTTTTCAATTACAGTTTACACTTAATATTATTTTCTGTTAGTTTCAGGTGTACAGCATAGTTGTTCGATCAGCATAGACTTTACAAAGTGTCACCTGTTACCCCTGATATTTCCAGTTGCCACTTGGCACCATACATAATTATTATAATATTGTTGACTATATTCCCTATGCTGTATTTTACATCCCATGACTATTCTGTAACTATCAATTCATACTTTTTAGTCCCTTTACCTTTTTCACCCAGTCTCCCATACCCCTTTCTCTTTGGCAACCATCAATTTATTCTCTATGTCTATGAGTCTGTTTCTATTTTGTTCTTTACATTTCATATATAAGTGAAATCATATGGTATTTCTCTTTCTCTGACTTATTTCACTTAATATTCTCTAGACCCATCCATGCTGTCCCAAATGGGATATTTTTTTGTGGTCCAGTAATATTCCATTATATATATGATGGCCCCCCCAACAGAATTTATTTATAAAAATTGTGTATTTACTCTTACATATTTTAACTTCAGTCACCTTCAAAGTATTCTCCATATAATGCAAGACTTTTTTCCACTATTCAAAACAGATTTTGAACTCGTTGATTTTGATTCCTTTTAGTGCTTCTGCCATTTTTTGTTTCACCTCTTCCACATCAGCAAAATGTTTTCCTTTGAGGACATTTTTCATCTAGGGAAACAAAACATAAGTTGATTGGGGCGAGATTGGGTGAATAGGGAGGTGGGGCATGGGATGATGTCATTTTTGGTTAAAAACTGCTAAACACTCAGTGTGGTGTGGGCAGGTGCACTTGTAAATCACCCATCAGGAAATGTGCAAATGAGTTAAAAAAGTCTTCCAAAAAAATTAACCGACACCCGATGCATCCTTTCATAATAACACCAGCTGGTACACTGATAGAGATGGGTTCCTAGAACACTCACCTAGCAAGGGAAGCCTGTTCTACAAGGGGCCCACCCTACAGAAGATAACTGCAGAATTTTTGGGGTCCCCCACCTTATATGTACTATATGCAAATGTATTCTACATCATTGGGGAAATGCAAATAAAAGCCACAATGAGATACTACTACCCACCAACCTGAATGACTGAAATTTAAGACTGGTTATACCAAATAAAAAAAAATTTGGAACAAGCAGAATTGTCATAAATTTATAGTAGAAATGTAAATTTGGAAAAGTTTCTGAAGGTTTACAATGAAATTAAGCATATATTTACTCCTATAACCAGCAATTCCACTTCTAGATCTTGAAGAAAGATAATTGAAAATTTATGTTCACAAAGAGATTTATACAATGATGTTCAAGTTGCTTCACTTCCAAAAGCCCAAAACTAGAAGTGACCCAGGTCTCTATTAATAGAAAAAATAAAATAAACTGTTGTATATTCATATAATGAAATACTGCCCAGGAATAAAAAAAAAAAAAAAAAAATGAACTACTGATATAAATAACACACATGACTCTCAGAAAGATTTTGATGATTAAAAGAAGCTATTATGGGCTGAATTGTGCACCACCACCCCCATTCATATATTGAAGTCCTAACCCCTAGCACCTCAGTATGTGACTATGTTTGGACAAAAGGCCTTTAAAAGGTAATTAAGAAAAAATGAGGTCATGTGGGCAGGCCTTAATGCAATATGCTGGTGTCCATATAAGAAAAGGAAAATAGGACACAGACAACACAGACAATGAAACAACCATGTGAGGACACAGCAAGAATATGGTCCTTTGCAAGCCAAGGAGAGAGGGTTCAGAAAAACCAGATCTACTGATATCTTGATCTTGGACTTTTAGCCTCCAGCACTGTAAGAAAATACATTCCTGTTGTTTATACCATCAGTCTGTGGTAATTTTATGGCAGCCCTAGCAAACTAATATGAAAGGCTTACACAAAAGAATGCATAAAATATTCTTCCAATTATATGGAATTTTAGAACTGGTAAAACTATTTTGTAATTTTAAAAAATCAGAACAGTAGTTGCCTCTGAAGAGTGGGCTAGGGTATTAACTAATTGGGAAAAGGCATACCAGAAGTTTCTAGGGTGATAATACACAAGTTTTTGTTACATGAGTATATGCATTTGTCAAAATACATGACTGTGTAGCTAAGATTTGTGCATTTCACTACATATTAACGTTATATCAAAAGAAGGAGAAAACCATAAATAATCAACAGGCCCACCTGTGACATTAGAAGCCATAATGCTCCCATTTCTCCTTTACAATTGCAATGATAAGCCCAAAGCATCAGAAGTGCTACTGTATTTTGCATTTTTCACTCGAATGTTTGCTAAAACCCATCAAGGTAAAATTCACTGGCTTACATATATCTTCTATGCTCATTGGCCAAGAGAGATTAGTTGAAGAATGAAGCTGAGTGGAAGGGAGACTTAAATTTTTATTCCCTGAATAGAAAAAAAGAAAAAACACATATTCAATTTTACCAAGGGCTAAAAGATTTTTTCATATTCAGCCTAAGTAAATTTGATAGGTTAAAAAAACATGTCTATTATGTTTAAGGCCCTGAGTTGAACATTACTGTACTGAAAGGGGCTAATTCTCAAAAATTTTTGAGGAGCAAGAAAAGGGAAATTTGCAAGAAACTAGGTGATAGCAGCTATACTTGTTCATGGTGAGTGGTTCTGGCTTCTTTCAGGTGTAAAATGAGGAAGCTTTTGGACTTTTGTTCAAAGTTGAGGCATATTTCGTTCAAAGAGGAAGAAAAACTCTAGTGTTCCTGCCTATGAGTTGTCTAGCCTATAATCTTGACACTAATATTCTACTTGTTGAGAAAGTCTACCCTTTGTGCCTTTTAGAAGATTGATATTTCTCAAATTGGCTTAGGACATCAGCTACGTAATCTTGTTGGCATTTTGACTGTTTTTGACCTAGATATCAAGTTTATTTGCCTCTTAGTGGGTCAGTTCTTTTTTACATCACTAAGCCTTCTCATTCAACCAGAAGGAAGTATGTGGGAAGCCATGGTTAAGGATAGCCCACAAAAATTTTGGCTCCACAAATCCAGTTTCAGAAGAGAGCAACATACACTGGTCCTCAATCTGTGAGATGTGAGATGAGGCATAATACCTTTGTTTATATTAGAGTCCTTCTCATAATTGTCAGCTTTTGCAATCTTTAAAAATTATCCACCTTTCAGCATAATACCACTTCTGTAGAAATCAATTACTATTTGAACTCGTCAATTTTCTGCTACTTATTATCCTGTAAGAAAAAAAATAAGTTTTCTTACTAGAATTACCTAGATATTCAGTATGGTCTTTAAGATGAAGGGTGCTCTAAAGCTGTGGGGTTATCACAATCTCCATACCATTGAGCTGTGACAACCGACACCTAGTTGTGATTCAAATACTCTTTATGAGGTCCTCCAAAATGCAAATCCTTGTTCTTCTAGGTTCATCTTTCTGTAAAGAATATTACAGAGAATTATGTTTTCAATACCTTTTACGTCTAAGAAGAATACATAAATATATAAATCTTTAAAGAAATAAAACTCTTAAAAGCCTTACAAAACTAACCCAGATGTAAGATCTAAGTCAGAAAAGCAATGTGTGCAAGAATTATTACTCCCTGAACTCTCTAAGCACTATATTGTCCTGCCCACTTTCACTTGGAGTGCACACTGGATTAGGAATTTTGCTGCATTTGTAAATTCTGATGTGACAGCACTTCAAAGACAACCTATTTCTCATGTTTTGTTTTGTTTTGTTTCCCATGGAGTTTCTTTCTTATTGGTTATTCTCTACTTCACATAGACTTTCATTAAACATGTCTCTCCCATGTATAGATCATAATCAATTGGTACCTAAACTAACTCATTTTCAAATCTTTCTGTTGCTTAGATGCAATGTAATATGAAGCCCATTAATTCCCCAAATAAAGTAACTGTGCTATGATACTTTATCTCAGCCCAAATCAACTGCACTTAAAAATCTTTAGCAGTAGGAAAGGAGACTTGACCTGTGGTGATGAACACACAATACAATATACAGATGATGTATTATGGAATTGTACCCCTGAAAACTATATAATTTTATTAACCAATGTCACCCCAATAAATTCAATCTAAAAAATTTTCATAACTAGTAATGAATCAATCAATAACCTAATAATGTAGGATTTTATAATCCAAGCCCCAAAAAGTAAATAAATGGATATTCTTTGAGTCTAATTATGTTATTGGTCACATTTTTCAGTGACTAAATATTATTTCTCTCAATATGGAAAATAAATGAAAATATCTTAATCTCTGAAGTATCCATCTGCCATGTACAATCTCTCAGGACCCTTTAAAATTCAGGATAAAAGAAAAATAATAATTTTGCACACCAGTTTACCTCACAAAGGGAGCCTTTGAGCTAGTGAGTCTGTATGATAAAACCATATGCTTCTCAATCTAATTTCCAGAAGACATTAATGTGGTAAGTTTCCAGGTGTGTACTGGTTTACAAGATACAAGTATTTCTGTGTGCAATCATTTTAATAAATAACTAAAGATTATACTAGCCAAATATTCATTAGATAATACTACATTGCTGGAAGGTATTATAGACTTTGTCAGTGATTCATCCAAGTTTTCATGTATAGGAAATGTAAATTTATATGGTCACTCTGCACATATTTTCTTCAGGCTTTTTTCTGTAGAGTTAAATGAAAAAGGAACATAGGTTGTTAAACTCATTCATTATCATAACTTATAAAATACAACCTCTATGATACTCTAAATGTAATTTCATATATATTTAAAGGAGTCAGCATTATTAAATACTCAAAATCAGTTTATCATAGTATTCTCAACTGGAAGTGCTAAAACATGAAATAATTTTCTCCTAAAACTTAATCTTAACTTCATTAACACCACTGAAACTATGTCACCTCATATTTATTAGGGCAAGCAATATAGCAGACATAAGCTGGCTAGAGTGGAGTGATAGTTTCTACCACTAAAGAGCAATAACAAAAAATGAATAGACAAAGAATTGTCTTAAGGTAGTTTCTTTTAAATACGCATGTCAAATCAGAAGGTAGGCTTAAACTGCTTTTGAGTGTATCTATTCTAGGGAAATAAAATTGGCTCTACTATTTCTTGATTTAACAATACCTGTAGGGAAAAACACAACCTCCCAATTTATTTCAAATTTATTCCCTAAAGCTATTAAATTTATTTGTGCTTAAATCACTCAATGACTCATAAAGTTCATATCTATTTCTGAAAGATGAATCTGACCAGAAGGCTCAATAACTAGTGACAGCAGTACATGAAAATACTTAGGAAAATTGTTGCCTCTGGTAATAATTTTTAAATAGAACCTATAGAAGCATAAATACCCCTTGAAAACTAAACAGCCCTGGGATATCACAGCCTGAGTGTCAGGATGACAAATATGAGAAGCAATAAGAAAACCCAAACAGAAAAGTTCCCATTATTAGCTTATTTCTAAACAAACATATAAAAATTAAAATCTCTCATTAGTTCAGAAACATACCAACCTTGAAATTTATTTTTATTTTTAACAGCTTTACTGAGGTGTAATTGATATACAAAAATTGAATATACTTAATGTATATGAATTAACAGGTTTGGAAAATGCATATATTAGTGAAACTATCACCACAATCAAGGTAATTAACATATTCATCACCTCCAAAAGTTTCCTTTGGCCAACCTAGTAATTTTGAACACCAAAAATGTAATTACCTTGGAGAATTCAGGTAAATAAAAGTAGTAAGGGGATTATTAGTATTGGTTTGGCTTCATAGTACACAACTAGTTCTTTATATTCTGTAGATTCCAGAAATCCCTTTAGTTGGTTCATTTGAACATTAAATGGTTCAAACAGTTAATTTTAAAGAGACTAAGTATGATTTCCTTCTTGATACCAAAAGGTAATTGATACCACATTTCAGGATATTCAACCTAAAAATTCTGTGAAAGAGTAGTTAATCTGTGCAAATCCAATGTCACAATTTTAATTTCATCATATAAGATAAGTGAAAACATAAAAAAAGAAAACAGTAAAAACTACGATTGCTATTTAATCTCTGGACTTTATATATGAAGAGTTTTAACTAATTACAAAGACAATGGACCTAATTTCAGAAATAAGCATTCAACTATTCATGTTTACTTTATTAAACAGAATGAACCTGCCAGCTTTGTAGGAGACAGAAGAGACTCCAACCCAGCCATTGTTTGTCCCCAGTCCAGAGGTGTATACTCCCTATCACCCTGAAAAGTAAGTATGTTTCCTATGTCAATATTGAGCCAAATATATGAACTACACAAAATACTCCCATCCAGTAAGTCTATAAAACACTAAGAAGTGTTCTGGAAACAGAAGTGTTTTTATCTCATGCCAAGGATCCTCATTAGACAGCTTCTCTGAAACTAGGCATTTTGCATGTCACACTATCCTATAGCAAGGACTGAGAACCTACAACTCCCCAGTGGACAGTGAGTAGCACAAACAGTGTATTGGCAACAAATAAGGAGAAGAAGAAGGAAAAAAAGAGAGAGACTTTTGAACATTAAATGAATGCAGGCTCATCTTCCTGAGTCCTCAAAGAATAAATAAACTCTTGAAGCTAAGTTATGATAAAACCAGAAGAAACTTTAAGAAAACTGTGTGGAGTCCTCAATAAGATGAAAAGAGATATGGCTTTATATGATAAAGGAGAGAAAGTAATAGGAGTTAATAAACAGATTTAAAGATAAAATGATAAGGTAAGAATCTAGCAGCTTCAAGTAAGAAAACAATAAGTAATAAAAAGTAGAGGCAAAAAAGTTACACATGTAAATCCAATAATTGATAAGAATGGATTTAAGAAGCTGTTTCAGAATGCAGAGAAGAGTAACTATTGAAATGTTGACCAGCTCTGACTGGTGTGGCTCAGTGGATTGGTGCCAGCCTGTGAACCCAAATGTTGTTGGTCTGATTCCCCAGTCAAAACGCATAACCAGGTTGCAAGCCAGGTCTCCCGCCAGTTCCTTAGCTGGAGGCAGGCGAAAGGCAACCATACATTGATACTTCTCTCCCCTTTCTTCCTCCCTCCCTGCCCTTGTTTCTGAGAATAATGAGTAAAATATTTTTAAATTAATTAATTTAAATAAAATGTTGACCCAAAAAATGTATCCACCATAAGAAGTCTAGATAATTACGAGGAGCATACAAGAGTAGGAAAAAATAAGAAGTTAGAAACAAAGCAGTACCCAGAACTACAGTGAAAAACAATCTTTCTAAACTAAAACAAACCATGTGTGAATACACATTCATTTATTATATATGCAAATAATTATTAAGGTTTTGTTCTACAGAATACACAGAAGATAGGGAAAGTAAAAAGGGACATCTGCCATATCCTTTCTTATGTAATTGAAGAGAGAGACAAATAATCACATGAAAAAATATAAAATTATAACCAGGACAAGAAGGTAGATGGTGTTATAAGATGATGTGATAGGGGATTTGACCCATTCAGGAGGTCAGAGAAGATTTTCTTCAGGAAGTTATATTTCATATGAATCTGAGAGCCAATGAAACTTAAGAAACTGGAGAATTCCTGGCAGAGAGAATATAGCACATGAAAAGTTCTTTAGCAAAAGTGAGCACAGCATGAATGAAGAACTATACAAAGGTCAATGAGACTGGAGCTGAGAGTCAGGAGGAACATATATGATAATGAGGAAGTAGGCAAGCACTAAACCATCTATAGCACTGTAGGTCAGATGCTTCAATTCTTTTTTTACCAAAACGTTCAATGAGAAATACTTTCACATCATAACACAGTATACATACCCATATGTACATATATAGAAATCAATTTTCTATTTTATGAAAGCCTTACAAAACAAGAAATAGACTTCTAGCCAAGATGGAGGCATAGGTAGACAATGCTTCCTTTCCTTGCACAACCATAAGAAGGAACGCAACCTCAAAACACAAAGCAACCAGAGTTACCAGAAAACTGAACTGTATAGAAGTCTAACAACCAAGGATTTAAAGAAGAAATATCCATACAGACAGGTAGGAGGGGTGAAGATGGGGAGCCGGGCTGGAGAGGATGTGGCAAGGTGGCAGAGGAAAAGCAGTGGCAACAGCTGGCAGAACAGGCACTCCCACATGCACATGTGGCAGATAAAAGTGGGGAGGGACACCTGGGGAATGATGCCAGCCCCAGGCCAGACCACATAGGCCAGAGTTCCACCTCCAGATAAGGAAAGCATCTTAGATTCTGGCTGTGAAAACTAGTGTGGGTTGAAGTGGCAAAATAAACTGTCCATCAGTCAGGAGAGTCCATTTAGGACCCCATGGTCCTAGAATATACACAAATCTACCTATTCTTGGAACTATCACTTGGGCAACAGCTAGAGGGGTACTGGTCGCATAGAGGAAGTGGGTGAAGTAGGTGAAGTCGCAAGTGGGTGAAGTGTTTAGAAAAGGGTAAGTGCCGAGCAAGCAGCATTGTTTCCTCTCTGACCCTCTCTAACATACAATGCCATAAAGTGGTGAGACAGGTCACCCTGCATTGACAAATACCTAAGGTTCTTCCCCTTATAACATAATAGGTACACCCAGAAAGGGTGTCAAAACAGCTCTACCTAAATCACAGAAACAAACACAAGGAGGCTGCCAAATTGAGGAAAGAAAGAAATATGGCCCAAATGAAACAACAGATCAAAACTCTATAATAAGAACTAAGCAAAACAAAGATAGCCAACCTACCAGGTGCAGAGTTCAAAACACTGGTGATAAGGACGCTTAGAGAGCTTATTGAGTATGGCAAACACATAAGGGAAGAAATGAAGGCTACATTAAGCTAAATAAAGAAAAATCTACAGGGAACCAATAGTGAAGGGAAAGAAGCTGGGGTTCAAATCAATGAATTGGAGCATAAGGAAGAAGTAAATAGTCAACCAGTACAGAATGAAGAAACAAGAATTTTTAAAAATGAGTGAATAAGACAACACTGGGACATCTCCAAAAGTGTCAACATCCGAATTACATAGATGCCTGAAGGAGAAGAGCAAAAAATTGAAAACTTATTTCAAAAAATAATGAAGGAAGCCCTGGCTGGTGGCACAATGGATAAGGTGCCAGCCTGTGAACCTAAAGGTTGCTGGTTAGATTCCCAGCCAGGGCAACATAACTAGGTTACAAGCCAGGTCTCCAGCCAGGTCCATAGTGGGAGGCAGGTGAAAGGCAACCATACATTGATGTCTCTTTTCCTCTCTTCCTCTCTCCCTTCCCTTCTCTCTGAAAAATAATAAATAAAATCTTAATAATAATAATAATGAAAGAAAACTTCCCTAATTTGGTGAAGGAAGTCAACATACAAGTTAAGGAAGCACAGAGTCCAAAACAAGTTGGAACCAAAGAGGACCACACCAAGACACATCATCCTTAAAATGTTAAAGTTAAAGATAAAGAGAGGCTCTTAAAAGTGTCAAGAGAAAAGAAGAGAGTCACCTATAAAGGATTTCCCTTAAGACTATTAGCAGATTTCTCAAAAGAAACTTTTTTTTTTTTTTTAGATTTTATTGATTATTTCCAGAAAGAAAGGAAAGTAGAGAGGCAGGGAGGGAAAGAAACAGAGAAACATCAATGTATGGTTACCTTTCACCTCCCCCAGCCACAGATTTGGCTGGAGATCTGGCTTGCAAACTGGTTATGTGCCCTGGCTGGGGAATCAAACAAGCAACCTTTGGGTTCGCAGGCCAGCACCTCATCCACTGTGCTACCAGCCAGGGCTCAAAAGAAACTTTTCAGGCAAAAAGTATTCAAAATGATGAAAACCAAGGATCTAAAATCAAGATTACTCTATCCAGCATCCAGTAAAGCTATCATTTAGAATGGAATGAGAGATAAAGCAAAAGCTAGAATTCATCATCACCAAGCCATTATTATATGAAATGTTAAAGGGGCTTAAGAACAAAAAGAAGATCAAAACTATGAATAGTAAAATGACAACAAACTATCAACAACTGATAATGAGAAGGTAATTCTAATCAACTAAATTTTAACACAACACTGGCAAACACCATTCAGATCAGTGGGAAAAGGATAATTTCTCAACAAGTAGGGTTGAGAGTCAGGCTTATTTTAAAACAAAATAAATTAGATATCAGGATATAGCAAGTTAACAGTCCCAAGTATAAGAGGTGAAACTATGAAGGAACTACAAGAAAATTTTGAAACACATTCATAGGTTTGTGAACTGGTGAAACATTTATATAAGTAAAAATTATATAAATGTGTAAGCACTATACTGTATACCTGAGACTGATATAAAATAATATTGATATGATAATAAAATAATACTGTCAACTTAACTGAAAAAGAAAAAGAAATAAGGAAATATATTAGCAAAGAAGAAAACATTAAAGGAAAAATGTTACTAGTAGGACTTAATACTTCATTATTATTATTTTTTTTTTTGGTCATATATTTCCTCTTCACTAGTTACATCCTTCTGACTGAGACAATTTTATTATTCTTATTTAAAATAATAATTTGCCCAAGTCTGGGCCTTTTCTCCATTTCTCCCCACACTCCCTGTGGTTTTCATCATTTCCTTTTGAAGTAATTCTAGCAACCACTGGGATGAAGCAGCATTAGCTGATATTCTTCCTACTATTTATCTCTTTGGTGACTGTTTCTGTCAATCTGCCCCACCCCCTGCCCCAAACATAGGCTTTTCACAGGATTGGACCCTTTGCTCCTTCTCTCAACTATTAATACATTCTTTTTTGGAAAACATATCAATTCTTATTAATACTTCACCTATCATTTCTACAATGATGACTCCCAAATCTTTAGCTATTTTTGACTCTTCTCTGAAGATACAGGCCCATACCTCCAAAGACCCAGTGGATAGTTCATATGAACATTGCTTCAAACCCAAGAGACTCAAAATAAAATCCCCCATCTCCCCTAAACACTTACTTAGTCACCTGACTTCATCTCTGTTCATAGGGTCTCTTGAATCCTAATCCAGCATCTCTGAGTGATCAGTGAAGTGGGCTATGCAAATCTTTGGGTCTAGCTCTAATTCTTTTCGGATTAGTTAGCTTGGTTATTTTAGTGTTCTTAGTCTTGATTTCCTCACCTGTAAGGTGAAGTTCAAGTATAACTCAAATAAGAAGGTGACATCATGGATATAACTGTGGTCTGTAAAATTAGATTTCAATGTGAATATGAGTGTTAGGTAAGGATTTCTCCCTCACTCAGCCCAGAACATGGTATATAATAGACAGTAAATATTTGTTGACTGAAAGAATGAATGAACAAATGGTTGAATTAATGTAACTTGTGCTTCTTTTGAACATGTATAGCATTTGCCGTGCACTGTATCACCCATTTGGCTCAGATTACATATTACCCAGTCTCTTTGTTAGGTATATCTTTACTGTACGTATGTGCCCTGACTTTGTATATTGACATTCAGATTCTTGGGAGTAGCTGCATTCCTCATCCTTTCTTGTGTTTCTCACAGGACCTGGCAAAGTTCATATACATCCAAGGAGTGCACTAGTATTTAATCTTACATCCTATTTCTGCCTAAAGTGTATCCCAAATAATTTTTTTCTATTAAAGAGAATTGATGTACCTTAGTTTGCAAGCCATATTCTTGAGACTTTATTTATTCATTTTTAAATCATGACTTGCATCTTCTTGATTTAGAAACTAACACCAAATAGTGGTTTTAATGGCATAGTGAAAGAGAGTTCAGTCAGGCCTCCTCACTTTTCAGATTTGCTTTATTTCAGTCATAAAATTCCTTTCTTGTTGAATCTCAATGGCCAAGGGCATGTTCAGCCTGATATATGTAATTTAATCAAGCTGCTTCCAGCTATGTTAGACTAAGCTCTGCTGTGAAACTGCAACTACTGATTGTACCAGCTTTGAAGCATTTTAAAATTTCTTAATTCATGATGACATTTCTACACTCAAGCAAACAACAATTTTGCTCTTTCCTCCTTCTTTCTTAAGAAAAGTTACTCTCAGAGGAAAAACAAAGCAAAGAAGCAGAGCCCACGCACTAGCCAGGAGGGCAGTTATAACAGAAGGGGAAATGTGTACATGTCAAATGACACAGCCTTCGGGTTATTTAAACTTTCCAGTTGGGGCTGAGTGGGTAAAATTGCTGTCTCACCCACAAAAGTATTTTCATTACCAATTTTCCCAGCAGACTTTTATGCATAGCTCATTATTACTCTAACTATTGCTACATTAAATGTACTAATGTTTAATGCATTAGAAATGGATGCACAATAAACACTTCCCTGTCATGTCTGAGCCTGATAGGGTTGTGTATCTCATAAGATCCAGGTAACTTCCATGGACCAGACACACCAAATACACATGAGACAGAGTTCAGATGTGATAGGCCAAGAGGCTCAATATATTTGTACTCCCAAGTGACTCTAATTTCCCTTTCTGAAGTAAACTCCCCCAGGTATGTGTGATAGACATGTGCCCCCTTATAACTTCTTTTTTAAAATCATCCATTATGAAACTTTCAATACAGAGTACTCAAGGGAGTGACAATGAAAAGTATGGATTCCTAAATTATAGGTCTGTATTAGTATTCTAGGGAAGTGCTGGAAAAGTACCACAAACTGTCTTAAACAACAGAAATGTATTAAATCAGAGTTGTAGAATCCAGAAGTTCTAGATCAAGGTGTAGGCAGGGCCATGCTTCTCCTGAAGGTGCAAGGCACAGATCTGCTCCAGGCCTCGCTCCTAGCTTCTGGTAGTTCCTGACCTGTGGTAGTAACACTCCAGTCCTCATGTGGCATTCTCGCTGTGTGTGTGTGTCTTTGTCTAAACGTTTTCTTTATATAAGAACACTATTCACCACATCTTAACTTGTTCATCTGCAAAGACCCTGTTTTCCAAATAAGGTCACAATCACAGGCTCAAGTAGTTAGGTCTTCAGCATATTTTAGGAGCCCCATGTAGCCACTACTAGATGCTCATACAGGCCACAAAGCATCAAAAGTCAGCTTGAGCTCCACAGGGAACCAGGCATTATCAGTTACACATGAAGGCAACTGGACATTTTAGAAGTTAAAATAAAGAAAAGTGACGCAGCCTCCACAGCAGGGGGTAGAGACAAAGCCCTTTAAACTGAAAGGATACATACCAAAGTAATAATGGACCACATTTCAAAAAATGGGCTTCTGATGTTTCACAAGAGGCTTGACACAAAATTATACAGGCCTTCTCCTTTGAAATATGCAGGTAGCACAATTTATTTTTCATTTGGATGTTTTCTGGAACACTGTATTCAGTTCTAATACCATATTGCTTCTCACAATAAATACGTTTGTGATAATAAACATAACAATACAAAATAAAATTGTAACTAATATTTTGTTTTGCCTTTGTGCTATATTTTGTCCTAATGTTTTGCATATATTAACTCTCTTAGTCCTCACATCGAAGGAAGCACCACTGTTTCTCACCCATTTATAGAGGCAGCACAGAGAGCTAACTTGCCTCAGGCCACAATGCTACTAAGAAGTAAAACCAAAATGTGAAGCCTGTATTTATAATATTAACTTTCAAATCTATAATTTGTAAATGTTCAAGTTAGCCAAACTACAAAAACTGAAGTTCTTCTCTTAACCAGCCTTTTGAAGTCCTCTTAGATATTAATGCCACCTTGATGGAGTTGTTTATTGAAACTGACATTATAATTTTCCACTTACTGCACATATAAGCTCTCAATTGGTTTATCTTCACTAATTTTCTGTTTTGTTTTGTTTTGTTTTTGGCTTTCTGGTGCCATTTTCCTGGGTAGACCTGACTAAAGGAAGACTGGTTTGGGGGGTAAGATTACTCATACAATCTTCTGGTTTTAATATACACATCAGGATCCACCCAATCAGAGAAGCAGAAACAGCATATATTTATGTGTGTATGTTATCCGAGAAGGTAACACACACATACACATATATTAAGATATTTATTACAAAGAATTGACTTATGTTACTGTGGGGACTGACTAAGCAAGTTAAGAACCTGTAAGTCTGGCCATCAGGAAAGGCAGATCATGGAGAGGCTGGAACTTGCAAGTGCTGTCCACAGACAGAATTCTTTTCTCAGAGAACCTTTAACCCTTTCAGGCAGATTGTTCAGGATAATCAGTCTAAGGTCAAATCAATTGATTAAAAATATTAATTACATCTGCAAGCTCCCTTCATAGCAACAGTTATGAGTGTTTGATTAAATATCTGAGGACTACAGTCTAAAGTTGGCACATCAAAACACGTACATACACCAATACATACATGCACATATATACATACACATATTTTTACATATATGTGTAATGTATACACACATACAGGGAACAGGAAGAAATAATACATTTTTTATTAGGACTTAGGTTCTTGGACAACAGAAGCAGCTTTGGACATTGTCAAGTAGAACCAATTCTCAATGAGAAAATAGCTTTTTTCCTATGAAAAGTTTCTGAGGAGTAACATTTTCCAAAAGTTTGTTTTCAAATACCAGTATTCAAATGAGAACAACTTTGTTGTAAATATTTCTAAAAGAATTATTAAAATGGTTAAGCTTCTCATATAATTTTACTTACAAAATCTATCTAGGAAAATATTCTAAGATACCAACAAATTCAAGTATTACCACTTTATGGAATAATCTAGACTTGGTGGGGCTCTGACAGAAAACAATTTTTCTTCAACATGGCCCTTCAAATTATTTCTCGGATCTCCATTCTGCACCCATGTATCAGGCAGATTCCACAGCTTTTCCATTCACCTGCAGTCCATTTTCTGGTATTAAGAAAACCATTCCAGCTTCATATCATCTCACTACCTGGCTAGATGCCTTGGGCAACTCTTGGAGAGAAAGAGTAGAGACAGGAGAGGTCTGAAGTAACTGATGCTATTATTTCCAGCAGATGCCCAGAGGCCAACTTTCTTCTCTTGAGACATTCAGAAGGTCCTGTGGATGCCGTATTCTTCCAGGTCACAGGCTGCACTCTTAGACTGGCTTATTTGACTCTCCCTCACTCCTATTCTGAATAGTGTAAACTTTTTTGTTGTTTTTTTTTTTTTTTTTTTTTTTTTGTCGTTGCCTCCAGCTACCTGGCGGGTGACAGTGCTCTAGGAAAGTGTCCTTTCAATGTCTCTCTAGCCCAACCAACTTTATTGATACCTACCTAGCTCATAGAAACATTCTGGGGTAACATGCTATTTCCCAGGCAGCCCTATGCCCTTGCTTTGCCATTAGGAGCAGCTGCAGCCAGTCTCTGGATAGTTGGCTATGATAGGCTGATGACAAGCACCAGATGCTCAATTCTGGGGCACAAGATTTGATCCCCAAAGTTTCCAAGATCATTCTATTCATACCACTGTAAGTCCAGAAACCTAAACTTCACTTTATCCAAGTGGTGAACTGTTGCCCTTTTTGGTAAACTATCTTCATACATAGCACTCCTGAAGCACCCAGTCTTTGGGCTTGAGTAGGGGTGATATGCACAGGTTCTCCTGCCAAACTTATACCTTTCTGATAAGAAATACTTTCTTCAGTGGAATCACTGGATCAAAAAGCAGTTACATTTATACCCGAAGAGCCCTGAAACACCAATTCAGAAGAACCTATGTAACCCCTATGTTCATAGCAGTGCTATTTACAATGGCCAAGTACTGGAAACAGCCTAAGTGCCCATCAGTGGATGAATGGATCAAACAATATTGGTATATTTACACAATGGAATACTACACAGCAGAAAGAAAGAAGAAGCTCTTACCTTTTGCAACAATATGGATGGAACTGGCTTAGTGAAATAAGCCAGTCAGTGAAAGACAAATACCATATGATCTCACCCATTACAAGAAACTAATGAACAAAACAAACAAACAAGTAAAGCAGAACCAGAGACATGAATACAAAGAACAGACCTTCAGTATGCAGAGGGGAGGGGGAGAGGGGCGGATAAAGAAGAAGGCAAAGAAAGGAAGCAGTTTAGTCAAGCAATCAGCATGGAAGAACCATGGACATGGACAACAATTAGGTTGACTGTGGGGGTGAATATGGAGAGTGGCAAGGGTGTGGGGGAGATGGGATGAATGTAATATAACAATGATAAAATTAAATTTAAAAAATACTTTATCACCTCCATCTCACACCTTTTCTTATATTAAATTAGAGGTAAATAGTAAGATCCACTCTCACCATCTCTTAGCAAGCAAGCCTTGCATGGATAGTTTAGCATCACTCTCTAGTATGCTTAAATGTTTGGCACCATTTACTTTTGCTTGGAGCCTTAACTAAGATCATAGACTATGGGGCATCCCACTGAACATCTTTCTACAATAATTTGAGGAAACAATTATATTTTGGGTAATAAAAATGTTCCTTAAATAAGTATCTTTGATTTGTCAACACTTGTTGCATCTACAGCATAGTTTGGAAGCAGAAGCTTTCTTCATTACATAATGGGGAGAAGCATCTGTCTATTATTTAGGAATAAAGTCTTTTCATCTTTTGGAGATTTGTTATGAAACTTCTGCATTTTGGGCTTATTATGGACTGATTGTGTATGTACCCTAAAATTCATATGTAGAAGACTTAACCCACAATATGGCTATATTTCGGGACAGGGCCTCTAAGAAGGTAAAGATTAAATAAGACCATAAATATGGAGTTCTGATATGATAAGATTCATATCCTTATAAAAGTTCACCAGAGGGTTTGCTTACTCTCTGTCCCTTCCTGTGTGCACACAAAGAAGAGGTTGTGAACATACAGTGGTGAGGTGGTGCTACCTACAAACCAGAGAAAGAGGGCTCAGAATTAAATACCTGGCTGGCACCTTGATCTTGGATTTTCCAGTCTCAAGAACAGCAAGAGAGAAATTTCTGTTATTAAGTGACCCAGTCTGTAGTATTTTGTTATGGCAACCCAAGAAGACTAAGAGCAATTCAAATCTCCACTTACTCATTCATATTTTTTCTCAACAATTTTGTTTTCTGGATCACTAGATTAAGAGGGCTTTATCTTTAATGACACACATTGTCTATGAAAAAACTCTTGTTACAGAAAGGGAATCAAATACCAAAGAGTCATTTCAGCTAGTAAATCATCTACTGTTTAATCTAACTTTGCAGTGTATGAGAATGCAGACTTAATTTGGGAGCACAGAAATAGAGGCATTAGGAAAGATAACGTCAGGCCCTCCATTGGGCACTGTGCATAATCTTTGTGTGAATTGAAGAGGGCCACCCTGCCTTAAGTTTAAAAACGTTGATTCATTATTGTACCACCAGACCCATGGCATATAGTCTATGAAAAATAGGAACATAGCTAGTTATCTCCATTGGCAACATAGGGGACCCTGGCTAAGGAAGAGTGATGAGTGGATATCTCACCTGTCATTATTTTCATCTATCAATATCAGTTCTAGTTATGGTTCATCATGCTGAACAATAATCCTAAAAGACTCCATAAAAAGAGAATCTTCTCTATTGCTTATTGAGAATACTAGTTGTCCTTTCTGGTTACTCAATGCCAAATCAATTTTGGTTCAAGACCAAAGCTAATATTAGAAGAAAAAAGTGTTCAAGTGTTTGTTTATTTTAAAAGAACAAAATCTACCCTAGGAATAGTGGAAAGTAAAATCCTTCTTCACACCAGGGTGTGGTAAGGGGTGTTGTGTGAGGCCAGGCCTGGGAAAACAAAGACAAGGAAAAGACCCCCCATTTTCAGAGCCTTAAAATAAGGCACTGAAAATTAAAAGTAATACAAAAAGAAGTCTTAGGGAATCTTTGGCTTCCTTTCTGCCAATATCTGAGAGTTCACTTTCTGTTAAAAATGTGAAAGAAGCATAATTATTTCCATGTCTGACTAATATGCACTTGTTTGTGAAGGGCCATCATCCCGTAACCCATGTGGATCATGGTCTTGTTGTGTATTGAAAGTAAAAAATGAGGGCTGTTTTCATCCTGGCTCCTCTACTGACTGAGTCACCATGTCCTTGAGCAAGTTATTTCCTCTGTGTGTACTCACTTTTAAAAACAGAGAGATAATAGTGTTCCTGACCTCCTTACCTCACTAGAATGTTGTCAGCACTAACAAGCAAAAGGCCTATATTTTTAGAGTAGAAAGGAAAAAAATTGCTTAAATTTTAAAATATTTTCCCTCCAATAGATGTATTTTTGTACATCCTAAAATTTATGAGTGAATCATGATGGACAAAAAGGGTCTAGAATACTCACAAAGGCAATATTATAGATGACTTTGGGAGACAAATCTTTGGAGTCTTTTCAGTTTCTTTACAAAAAAGACAAAGACCAAAGACATTAATTTACTTGGGAGCATTTTCATAGAAAATGAGTTCCAAATAATAAAATCATATAGGATGAACTAATAAAAAACTTACCACATTACAGTAAAAATAATACTGAGCTGGGTGTTGGGAGGAAAATAGCTAGCTTCTAGATCTTATTATCTTACTTAAGTCAGTTTAGCTTATCTAAGTCTCCCTCTATTCATTTAGAAATGAGAGTAGATGATAATACTTATCAGGCCTACAGTACTAAATTAAATAATCTTTCAAGAAATAATATATGTAAAAATTTCTTAAACTTATAAAACACTCTGAAAATGGTATGTTTTTCTTGCTGCTGCTAAGCCAACAAGTACATCTCTCTAGTCACCATAGCATCACTTCATCTGCCTCAAGGATAGTGGTTATACCAATTTTCTTGGACATGGAAGCAGTGCCAGCATGTTCCACATAATTACAGTTTCCACCCAGCCATTTTTCACTTTGACAGGGAAAAAAAGGAAAGGAAGGGTTGTGTTCCATGGTTAGGGCATCCTTTGATTCGGATGTGAAATGAGAGCCTTGAAGCAGAGGTGCTGGGTCTGTGCTGATTAGGAAAATGAACTGTCTCCTTACAAGGAGCCTTAGGTTTCTCCTACTTCAGGGTGTGTCTGTGGAGACACAAAGAGACAGTCAATTTTCTATACAATAAGGTTTGGAGTATTGCCAGCCTAGTCAAACACTGAGGGAAAGGTTTGTGGGAGGTTTTCAACATTTCCAAACAGTAGATGACAAGAAAGCTTTCGTTCTTGATGACATCTAAGGTCTACTCCAATCAGTCTATGAATCACAAAACTATTTAAAAATTAAGGAAGTGCCCTAGCTGGTGGTACAGTGGATAAGGCGCTGGTCTGTGAACACAAAGGTCGCTGGTTTGATTCCCCAGTCAGGGCACATAATCAGGTTGCAAGCCAGATCTCCAGCCAGGTACGTAGCTGGAGGAAGGTGAAAGGCAGTCATTCATGGATGTCTCTTCCGTCCCCTCTCTCTAAAAATAATAAATAAAAATCTTTTTAAAAAATAAAATAAAAAATAAAAATAAAAAAATAAATATTAAGGAATCACCTAGAGTGCCCTTGATTTATTTCTTCCCTGTGTGTGACCCAATCATTCTCAGTCATATCAGAAATTAACTTACATTTTTAGCTTGCCAGAGTGTGTCAACTGTCCTTAGCCACTCCAGGTCAAACTTATAATTATTTTTTATAGTCTCTTCCTCCAAATTGTGCTCTTAGTACTTCTTATGTCTTTTTCTGTTTTTCCCTCAGGACCTGCCTTTACAATCAGATTGTAAAGTCTGTGGGTGTAGGAATCATGCTTCTGGCTTTTCATGCCTCTTTGTTACCTTAATTCCCTGAATACTTGGTGGAGTCAGCCATTCTAGCAGTTTCACTGGTCCCTGACCATCCCTCCCCATGACTGGCAGCCACAGCATTTCCTTCTGATGTTTGGCTCTGCATTTTCCACCCTCCTGACTCTGCTCTTTGTTTTCAGACACCTAAGTAACATCCACAGACCATGTGCGAAAACGCCCTCTGGGAAGTAAGCCCTGAGAAGCTGGCCATGGTGTGCCTACGTGCTATAGAAAGGCTAAAAGAGTACTCAGTGTGGGGAAAGTTTTGCAACAACATCTCCACAGTGAAAAATAAATATTGGCAATAGGTGTTAGAGGTGAAGAAAAAAGAGAGACTCCTTTCTGCAAACTGAATATCAAGTGACAACTATGCATTATTTTAACTGTGGGATTCCAAGAGCAAACAGAGAACTTTAAAGAAGTTGGAATTTTACTCCCCTGTTTTTGTCCTACCAATTTCTACATTTGATTTAAACTCTTAAGAAAAGAGATCAGAGGGTTCAAAGAACATTCAGTAGGGGGTGGGAGAGTGGAACAATAAGGGGAGCAGAAAAGAAGGAAAGGTCAGACACAGTGACCTGTTCAGAACACTATGTATATCTTTCTTTCCATTGATACTGGGAAAATGGTTGCTGACACACTGTAAAAAGCCAATAATTTCAGTCTCTTGGATGGAAATAGTGTATTCATAGTTCAACTTTCTGTACCAGTTATTGAGTCAAGAATGTGGGAACCCAGGGCTAAGGATGAGGATGTGGTAGACTGATGGCCTCAGCTATTCATAACTCCCTGTATGCATGTATCCATTTGTACATCTTCCCTTTACTAGGTGAAGTCTATTTTTCCCACCTTTTGAATCTGGGCTGATTTTGTGACTTGCTTTGGCCAATAAAATACCATAGAAGTAATAGAATGATAGTTGTAAACCTAGGCCCCAAGAGATCTTGAACGTTTTACCTATCTTCTTGGAATTTGCTTACCAGCATAATAATAAGTCTGGGCTAACCTGCTGGATAAGAGAAAAACACTCAGCTCGTCTTCCATAGCAACCAAACTGACAGCCCATCATATGAGTAAGACATTCTTAAAACAGCCAGTTCCTAACCAACCCAACAACAGACATAAGATGTATCAGTGAATTTAGCAGAACTAAGCAGAGATCAGTTCTGCAGGGCCCAGAACTACCTAGCTAGCCCATAGACTAATGAGCAAAAGAGAAGTGATGCTGTGCCATTCTACTATGAGAGGCACATACATAAGTCTGTAAATAGAAGCCTGAATCGATAGCTTTCAGAATTCATACTCCTACCATGGCTATTTGGAATTCAGAGTGAATTATTCCAAAATCAATTTCAAGTTTCCAGAGAACATTTCTAGTAACAATAATGTTACAAGCTATGTGGAATGCTTACTTCAAAGCCAACATCTCCTCTAGTTTCCACAAACATGAGGTGCTTTTATGATGGTTTTATGGAGCTGAAGCTGAGGATAAGAGAAGTCAGGTACATTCCACTAACTAAGATGGAAACCTTGGTGGAATCCAACACCAAAGCCTAGGTTATGACTACTTCACAATGATGTTGCATTGGGGAAGTGATAGTATTCTCAGAGCTGGGAATCAAGGACCAAGGAAGAAGATGAGTCCCCTATCTGCAGTGGAAATAGGGTCTTGGGTAACTGATCTTATTCAGAGGAAAAGGGGGCAAGGCCAGATGTTACTATAGCAATAAAGAAGATCCTGCTTCACTCGTAAGAATGTTTGTCCCCATGGTGAAATAAAGCAAACTTGGGCAATAGTCAGTCACAACCTGGGAGGAAAGAGAGCTCAGGGTCACAGAGGCGCAGTGAGTGGGTTGCTCTATGTCCTGGATGTTAGGAGTTAAACACTTGCTTGCTAACAACCCTCCCAGTCATTTCAACAGGCAACAGGAAAGAAGGGCAAAGCCAGGGGAATATCATTTCTTGTAAAATTCTTAGATTTTATATGGGTATTTGTCTCTTCTGTGAATGTGGCGTGTACAGTACCCATACTGTACATGATTAACCCACTTCCTCCTCATGAAAATTACTATACTGAGTGCTTTAAAAATACTATGTGTTTAAGAGTCAGGCTATGCATTAATCCCTGTGGATAGAATTAGTAATAATTAATTTCACTCTCACAGCAGCTCTGATGTAACTACTAGTGCTCCCACTTTTTAGACGAAAACAATGAAAGTTTGGAGAGGGAGTAAGCAACTTGCCAAAATTCACAAAGCCAGGACTCAATCAAACACAGGTCAGGGACCACCAGAATCCATGCTGTCAACCATTTTCTATCGTCTATTATGGCCATTATACTAAGAGAACTATTTTTTCTTTTTAGTGTACCAGTAAATATCCTGGAAGTCAGTCAAGATATGAGTCAAAATGAACTTTTGCCTATCTTCTCTTTAACTAACAACTTGGAAGTGTAGCACTGAAGGCAGAATTCCAAAGCTGTCGGCACCCTAATGGTAAGCCCTGTGCATTTTAAGAATTTTTCCCTTCGATTGTTACCACACTTCCAGACTCCTTACAACAAATTACAGCTGCTTAAACTCAACAGCAAAGTCATTGGACTTTTCTTTTGGTATTTATAGTTTATTTTTCAAGTGAACACTCAGGGCACAGCTTCTAGTTTCTGATCAACCCTACCCCTGCTTCTCTGAGTTATATTGTAGGGCTGAGATATGTCCCCACTCAAATAATTTTTCTCATTCAGTACACAGAACAAGCAGGGTATATTCAGCTAAAGGATGCAGCTATGGGTCAGGGGCAGTCAAAAGACTGAACATGCTCTGTGAGTTATTCTCTTAAATTCAGTTGCATATGGTAAGTTTTCTTGTGTCAGATTTCTGAATGGCCTGTGGAGTAACATGAATGCCAGATCTCCAGAAAACGCATCATTTTCTTATTTATTCATATGCCTTTGTACTTTCAGTGCATATTTAAAGTTCAAGTGTCCATCCATCACAAGTACTTGCTGAAATGACCACAGCATAGTAGACTAGAGAATACATCCAGCTCCTCCATTTAGAGTCTACCTACTGCACACTTTTAGGGGATAAATAACTTCTACTCTAATATTGTGACAGACAACTCATTAGCTCATAGGACAGTCCAATAACTGCTTTGAATAGTTCAATTTACCAGTGCAACTGACAGATATTAAATGTCAGGTATTTCCCAGAGATGATAAAACTTTCTACACTCAGGAAACTGACAATCTAACATTATAAGCATATTCCGCCCCCCTTTCATATCTAATTCTTGATTCTTGGTCCTCCTTTTACAGGTGCCACAGAGTAAGTTCAGCTTTAGAAACCCATGATCCTTATAAAATGTCCCTGGGAGAAATTGCTATCAGTCAAATATGCCTTCTTGACAGTTATAAGTTTTTTCTTTCTGACAGGAGGGAATAAGAGAGTAGTTTCTGGCAAAGAAAAAAAAAATGGATGGCCACCTGTGCTAGAAAAGTGTTTGATAAAATTCTGCACCCATTTATGATAAAAACTCAGCAAAGTGGGAATAGAGGGAGCATACCTCAACATAAAAAGACCATATAGGACAAATCCACAGCCAACATTATATTCAATGGGCAAAAACTAAAAACATTTCCCTTAAGATCAGGAATAAGACACTGATGTCTGCTTTCACCACTCTTGTTCAACATAGTACTGACAGTTCTAGCCACAGCAATCAAACAAGAAGAAATAAAAGGTATCCAAAGTGGAAAGGAAGAAGTAAAGCTGTCATTATTTGCAGATGATATGATACAGTATATAGAGAATCCTAAAGATTCCACCAAAAATAAAACAAACTACTGGAACTGATAAAGGAATTCAGTAATGCATTAGTATATGAAATAAATCTCCAGCTATCAGTTGCATTTCTACACACCAATAATGAAATATCAGAAAAGGTAATAAGAAAACAATCCCATTTACAATTGCCTTAAAAATATAAAATACCTAGGAATAAATTTAACCAAGAATGTATAAGATCTGTACTGAGAAAATTATGATACGAAAGAAAGAAATCAAAAGAGTTACAAATAAGTGGAAACACATACCATGTTCGTGGATTGGAATAATTAGCATCATTAAAATGTCCATACTACCTAAAGCTGTAGATTCAATGCAATTCCTGTCAAGATACCAATGGCATATTTCACAGAACTAAAACAAATATTCCAAAAATGTATATGGAACCACAAAAGACCCAGAGGAGCCACAACAATCTTGAGAAAGAAGAACAAAATTGGAGATATCATACTACCTGATATCAAACTATGCTACAAGTCCATAGAAATCAAATCAGCATAGTACTGGCATAGAAATAGACATATATATATAGCCTCAGCCAGTGTGACTCAGTTGATTGGAACATTATTCTATATCCAGAGGGTTGTGGTTTCAATCCCCAGTCCAAGTACATACAACCCCTGGTCTGAACACATAAAGGAGGTAACAAGTTGATGATTCTTCCTCACATCAATGTTTCTCTCCCTTCCTCTCTCTCTATCATTGAAGAGAAAACATCCTTGGGTAAGGATAAAAAGAAAAGAAAACAGACATATAGATCAATGAAACAGAATGGACAGCCCAGAAATAAACCCACACCTTTATGGTCCATTAATGTCCAAAAAGGAGGCAAAACATACCATGAGGTAAAGATAGTATATTCAATAAACAATGCTGGGAAATGGAGAGATGCATGCAAAAATGCATTACACCAGACATAAAAATCAACTCAAAATAGATTAGAGACTTAAGTGTAAGTCTTAAAACCATAATAACCTAGAAGAAAACATAGGCAGTAAAATCTCAAACAGTCCTTTTTTCAGCAAGAAAAACAAAAGGAAAAATAAATTGGTCTACATCAAACTAAAAAGGTTTTGTACAGCAAAGGAAACCATCAACAAAATGAACGGATAACCCATTTAATAGGAAAACATGTTTTCCAACAATGCATCTAATAAGGGATTGATACCCAAAATTTATAAAGAACTTACAAAACTCAACACACACACACACACACACACACACACACACACACACACACAAAAGGAAAAAAAAAAAAAAAAAAAGGCAACTCAATTTAAAAATGAGCAAAGGACCAGAATAGACATTTTTCAAAGAGAACATACAAATGGTCAACAAACACATGAAAATATGCTCAGCATCACTAAATCATTAGAGGAGAAATGCAAATTAAAACTACAATGAGATATCACCTCACACTGGTGCTAACAAGAATGTGGAGAAAAGGAAAACCTCATGTACTGTTGGTGGGAATGCACATTGGTGTAACTACTATGGAGAGCAATGTGGACAACAGTGTGAAGTTTTCACAGAAAAAAATTAAAAAGGGTCTGCCTATGACCCATAAATTCCACTTCAAGGAAAATACCTGAAGAAACCCAAAATACTAATTCAAAAGAATATAAGCACCCCTATGTTCATTGGAGTGTTATTTATAATAGCCAGATTTGGAAGCAGCCCAATTGCCCATCAGTAGATGCATGGATAAAAAGCTGTGGTACCTCTACATAATGGAATACCATTTGGCCATTAAAAAAAGAGAAAATCTTACCTTTTGAGACAGCACGAATGGATCTGGAGAATGTTATGCTGAGTGAAATAAGCCAATGACAGAACAAGAAGTACCAAATGATTCTACTTATATGTGGAATCTGATAACAAAATAAACTAACAAACAAAATAGAAACAGACTCAAAGATACAGCTGTCAGAGGGGAAAGGGATTGGGGGTCTTGGTGGGAAAGGTAAAGGTATTAAGTCAAAAAACAAAAAACTCACAGACAACAGCATTACCAGAGGAAAAGGAAGTTGTGGGTAATAAAAGGGTATAGAGTGAATAATTGGTGATAGAGGGAGACTTAACTTGGAGTAGTGAACACACAAATATATACAGATGATGTATTATAGAATTGTACACATGACACCTATGATTTTATTAACTTATGTTACTCCAATAAATTCAATAAAAAAATAATAAAAATTCAATCCAAATATTATCTCTTTTGGGAGACATTTTCTAACTAATTCAGGCACTTATTAATTTTTTCTTATGTGTTGGTAAATTGTGAAAATATTATGATGTATTAGACACCAGACACTGTGTTAAATGACAGGTATACCATGGTTAAAAAGATAGAAAATCTCTATGGGGCATATAATTTAGTGAGGAAGACAGATGTAACACATGTAACTCAAGTACATTGACTGCTATGAAAGAAGCTATGTGTTATAGAGATCTAAAGTCTAGCCAGTGGTGTCCAATAGAACAATTTATATCTGTGAAGTGTTCTCTATCTGTGAAGGCAAATATGATAGCCCCTAGCTACATGTGGCCATTGTGTACCTGAAATATGGCTAATACAACTAAGGAATTAAAATTTTCATCTGATTTAATTTAATTTTACTTAAATTTAAATATCCAGCTATTGGTATCTGTATTGGACAGTTATAGATCTAGATGTGAAGGAAGTCTTCTCTGAAAGTCTGAGACTGAGTCTTGGATCTGAAGGGCAGGTGATGAGGTGGGTAGACTACTTGAATATAGCACTATGAATATCCAGATTCACAAGTTCACTTTCCTCTGTTAATCCTATAACACTCTCAGCTCTTGTAAACTGAAAATAGTGCCTGGCATAAAGTGTTCACCATATACTCACTGTTATAATTAAGTTTGTACTAGCTTTCAGACTTCCTCATAAGCTTTATTAAGTCATTCTCCCATGTGTATACCTTTCATCTGTCAATTTTATAAAAGTAAGAACTGTCTCAAATTCTTTTTTTGTGCTGCCACGGTATCCCAAAGAGTGTTGTGCAGACACATTCCTTCTCCACTTGAAACAGTCTACATTTTAAGGAAATTAAAATCAGTGAGGATAAAAACAGTCAAGTGATGATTATCTTAACACACTATGGTTCTGAACATTCAGCCTCCAAAGCCAGAGTGTGGAGTTAAACTAATCTATTCTGAAAATTCTCAGTGCTTAAAGTAAGTCTTATGTCTCACATTCTCCACAGTCTTGGATTCATCTTTAGTCACTTACCAGTGAGGATTTTGCCTCTTAAATGAAGTATGATCTCGCCTCCAACCCAGCTCCACATTGCCATCAACAGGAAAGTATTCCCATCCCTGTTCTAGTCACACAATTTCACCTTGTTGCATTAGCAATAGCAAAGAAAATGATATTTTGCAATGCGTGCTTATCAACACAGAGCAGGTGCTCAGCAGAGACTGAAAGGAGCTGTTTTTCACATACCATAGCAAATCCCTCAGAGTACTGGCAGAGCCATTATTGCAGGTAGCTTGGCAATCTAAGCAGCTGACTCTGTAGCCTCACCCCCAAACCTAAGGAGGAGCTTTCTTTATTTTTAAACAGCAAAAGCTACCCATATATCTTTTTTAAAAAGATTTTATTTATTATTTCCAGAGAGAGGAAGGGAGAGGGGCAGAGAGGGGGAGAAACATCAATGTGTGGTTGCCTTTCACTTGCCTCCAGCTACGGACCTGGCTGGAGACCTGGCTTGCAACCTGGTTATGTGCCCTGGCTGGGAATCAAACCAGTGACCTTTGGGTTCGCAGGCCAGTGCCAATCCACTGTGCCATATCCATATAGCTATATAAATTGTGAGGAGCTATGAACAGATGAGATAAAACTTGCATTCATAGAACTAGGAACAGGAACTGAAGATTCACAAAAAAGAAGGAAGCAGGAAATTATATGAAACCAAAGCAAGTTCTTTCTCACTGGCAAGTTTGATTCTGCCAGCCTATGGTTAAGACAGCCTTCACCCCAAAGTTTATCTGATGTTCAAGATCTACTAGAAATCCCACTTGCCCTACAAAACTATGATGACCTGTGTATGGCTGAAATCCCAGGATATTTGTCTTCAATCCATAGGTTGGCACTTAATTATATAGTGTATTGTTTTATGTTATTCATTAAGATTTTGTGTGCTTGGGTTTTATTCCAAGGATATAAATTTGATGGAGTGAAATAGCCGTAACATAACTATTCTGAGTTCCCAATATCCTAGTATGGAGCAGGGCACCTCATGGGGCCCTTGATTTATTTAGTAACATGCTAGAGAACAGACCATCTACACATAGTGAGATAAAGAGAAGCAAGGGAAAAGGCAGAGCAGGGTGCAGGGCTGTGCCCCAATGAAGGCGGTGAAGATTTCCTGAGGTGACTAATAAAACAGGAATGCTTGGACACTTGAACTCTGATGTTCTCTTATTATTGGCTGACATATGGATTACATCATCTCCTGACAGTATGCAAGGGACCAAATTCTTTGGAAAGAGAAACTTCTATTCTGGTTGTTAAGAAAAAAACCTATATAGAGGGTTTGCCATTCCAGAGGCCTGTGAAAATTATTTATCAGGAAAATCATCTGACTTATATCCCAGAATATTAAAACTGTGTCAACTCAAAGTTGACACTGCATTATCTCTGTAGCTATCACTCTACCTACCCTTCTCTTCATAGTCTTTGGAGGAGGCTATTCTTTTTTTTTTTTTTAATATTTTATTTTTTTTAGAGAGAGGGGAAGGGAGAGAGGCAGAGAGGGGGACATCAGTGTATGTCCCATTTTACAGTTATGGAAACTGAGACCCAGTAACATGAAACGACTTGTTCAACACAAATATGCCCAGTAAGTAAGAGCCAAATCTAGAACCCAAGCTTTCTGTCTTCTAAGGCCAGTGATCTTTCCAAGCGATTTCATGAGAAATAACAGAATTCTCCTGGCTCATTCAGTGAATGACTCGTCTGTTTTCCTCCTCACATAACATCTTTCTTTAACCAGCTTAGATTCCAATTATGTAAACTGTTCACCCACCAAAACAGGATTTCAATTTCCTCATCTATGTGTCCTACTGCCCCTGCCCTAAAAACCCTCAGCACTGAGTGAGCACAACAATCTATCTTTTTCTGTCTTTCCCAGGCTTCTGACAATAAATGGAGAAAAATTATACAATCACAGGTAAAACTTATGACTGTCCCTTCCCATGCACTCAGCAATGAGCAGCATTTCTTTTCCTTATTATTTCAGCTTCCACTCCAGCCCTCTCAGCATCAATAGCAAACATTCAGCCTCTCCTCAACTTCAAATAGCTCACTCTCCTTAGTGGTCTCCCCTGCAATTTCACAGAAGTTCATTTCCTGTAAACTTACTCAGCCTTCCACCCAATATCCAATGTTACACTCATTTCCAGGGATCTTTACTTCTTTCCCTTCATTTCTTTATTTCCTTCCTCTGAGCCTGGTTCTATCCACTTCCTCTCTGCTCTATAACCAACCTCTCCCTTTTTGCTGGCTTCTCCAGCACATATATGTGCCCCAATATTTCAATATATCATTAAGAAACTCAAAGTTGACACTGCATTATCCCTGTAGCTATCACTTTACCTACCCTTCTCTTCATAGTCTTTGGAAGAGGCTATTCTTTTTTTTTTTTTTTAATACTTCATTTTTTTCAGAGAGAGGCAGAGAGGGGGACATCAGTGTATGGTTGCCTTTCATCTGCCTCCAGCTACAGACCTGGCTTGCAACCTGGTTATGTGCCCTGATGGGGAATTGAACCAGCAGCCTTTGGGTTTGCAGGCTGGCACCTTATCCTTTGAGCCACCAGCCAGGGCTAGAGGCTATTCTTGATGATTTTAATTCTGTTTCCCATTTCCCCTGTAGCATGGTGTACAATATTGATTCTTGCCTTAAATTGACTAAAAAATGCCACCTGTAACATCTAAATGTACCATGGTATTTTTTGTGTATTTTCATTGTGTAATTACATGTAACACAAAAGTTACCATAATCATGTTCAAGTATTCAATTATGTGGCAGTAAATACACTCACAATGTCATGCAAACATCACCACTATTCATTTTGAAAATTTTTCATCACCACAATCAGAAACTCTGCATCCATTATACAATAACTCTCCATTGCCCTTTGCCCTCTGCACTTGGTAATTGCTATTCTGCTTTCTGTTTCTATGAATTTACCTATTCTGGATACCTCATACAAGTTATATTATATTTGTCCTTTTGTATCTGGCTCATTTCCCTTAGCATAATGTATTCAAGGAATGTCCATGTTGTATCAGAATGTCATTCCTTTTCAAGGCTGGATAATGTCCCACTATATGTATAGACAACATTTTGTTTAACCATTCATCAATAGATGAACATTTAAGTTGTTTACACCTTTTGGCTATTGTGAATAATGCTGCTACGAACACTGGTGTACAAGTACCTATTTGTTCTGATTTTGATTCTTCTGGGTATATACTCATAAGTGGAATTGCAGGATCATAAGGTAATTTATGTTTAACTTTTTAGGAACTAGCAAATTGTTTTTCACAGTGGCTGCACTATTTAATTTTGACAACCAATGCATACCAGTTTCAATTTCTCCACATTCTCTCCAACATTTTTTATTTTCTATTTTTTTTTTGAATAGTAGCCATCCTAGTGAGTATGAAATGTTATCTTATTGTGGTTTTGATTTGCATTTCCCTACTAACACGTGCTGTTGAGCATCCTTTCATGTGTTTATTGGCCATTCATATATCTCCTTTAGAGAAATACCTCTTAAGCCATTTATCACTTTAAAAAAAATTTTTTTTAAAGATTTTATTTCATTATTTCCAGAAAGAGGGGAAGGGAGAGAGGCAGAGAGGGATAGAGAAATCAATGTATGGTTGCATTTCACCTGCCTCCAGCCACAGACCTGACTGGAGACCTGGTTTGCAACCTGGTTATGTGCCCTGGCTGGGGAATTGAACCTGTGACCTTTGGGTTTGCAGGCTGGCACCTTATCTACTGTGCTACCAGCCAGGGCCCTTTATCCATTTTTTAATTGTGTTAGTTATTGTGTTGTTGTTGCTAAAAATTAACATTTTCCCCCTTTTCTTATTTATTCTCTTTGTAGCACTTGCCTTTATTTTAACTGGAATGATCTCCCCCTATGACTTAGTGTGATGTAACTTTGCTCTTTTTTAATCATTTTTCTGCCTACTCTTGCCTTCTTATTGTAATATCCTCACTAGCTCTTGCTCATTTAATTCCTACCCACAGTAACATTTATTGAGCACTTACTTTGTATGTGCCAGACACTATGCTAAGTGTCTTATTTATGTATGTTCTCTCCCTTTATGTTTAAAAACATGCAATAGTAGGTGGGACGATTAGAAATGCCATCATATAGATATAAAAACTGAGGTTCAAAGAAATAAAATTCTTTGCTTAGGTTGGCCAGAGTGATTAGTGAAAGAGCTAGCATTTAACCCAGGAAACTGATGCCATAGTTTGTGCTCTCTAGACTTCCTATCTCATCCTATAGCATTAACCACTAAATTAAGCTTACACAACCCTTTATAGTAAATTATATAATTAAATGGTTTCAGGCAAAGGATACTGGGTTTGAAAACTTAAAAGGAATTTGTCATAAGGATAAGAAGCAATTCACATAACTGGAAGGAAAGCTGAAGAACTGGGCTTAAAAAGACAGAGATCTAAATGGTTTGCAGTAAGAGGGTTGTAAGAACTGAAGAGCAGTCTCATCAGGGCCCAGCCATTTGCATGAATTGGCTGCCAATTGTTTCAGTGACTTGGTCAGGACTGAAATCCCAGAGAGCAAGCATCCTTATCAGTCTGGCTGGGATGCATGCCAAGCCCGTGGGTTGGAAAGACAATACTAGAACATGGCAATTGGCAATCAAAACCTGGCTGTACCCAAGTGGGAAAGGTTCACATCCCCAGAGCAGAAAAAAAAAGAAAAGAAAAGGAAAAAAAAAGAAAAGAAAGAATGAATAAATGGATGCAACATAACAAGTTTACTCTACTCCCAGGATTTAATATTATCCCAGACTTCTCATTACCTCCAAATCTACTCAATGACTGACCATTTCTTTTTATTTAAGATTTTATTCATTATTTTCAGAGAAAAGGGCAGGGGAGGGAGGAAGAAAGGGAGAGAAGCACCAATGTATGGTTGCCTTTCACCTGCCTCCAGCTATGGACCTGCAACCTGGTTACGTGCCCTGGCTGGGAATTGGACCAGTGACCTTTGGGTTCGCAGGCCGGCACCTATCCAGTGAGCCACCAGTCAGGGCCTCTGACCATTTCTACTTCAAGTGCTTAGTACACTGGTAACCACTTTCTTCTTTTTAATTGGGTAAAAATCTACCTTACAGATACTTCTGCTGCATTTCTTACTCTGAACCAAAACATTAGTCTCAGTCTCTCTCTCCTTCATCAACCATGAGCTCCTCTATTGTATTGTGTTCTCCTTTATACTCTGTAGCACTAAGTATACTGTCATGCATGTGGCCAGTGTTCAATTCATGCTTTTCTGATGACTGGACCAAAAGTTAAAGGGAAATGGAGTATCAGACATTCAAGTAAGAAAATATTTCAAACAAAAAGGACCTTGAAGTTTTACATGAATAGAGGTGCAATAGGAGCCGTAGGTGTTTTATACTCTGTCATAAAGTAGAGGTTATTTTAATTGTATCAGTAAATGTACAGTGCATGGGGAGAGAGAGGGAGGGAGAGGGAGAGAGAGAGAGAGAGAGAGAGAGAGAGAGGTCTATGGTACTCAAAAAGGATTAGATCACAACATCTGGATTATTAATACTACTTCTCAGCACCACATTATAAGGAGATTGAAAACTTAAAATATTTAAAAACTATATCAAATGAAGTTAACTGAATATGGAATGCTTATAATGGATGTGATAAGAATTAGGATGTTTGTTCCCTGTAACTTTCCTAGATGCCCATGAAAAAAACAAAACAAAACAAAAACTAGACTTATTTGTATAACTACAGATACAATTAGGATAAATAGGTGGAAAAATAATCTTCAAAGAATTGTTTATAATAGAATAATCTTTTTTATAACATAACATCTCTATGACTAGAAATACTTAGAAGTTATGTGAACAAACCTCAAATGACAACATTGCTTAGTATATTAATAAAATTAGATGTCACAATCTCTGATGTCTTTAGGAACAAGGCAGAGATTAGTTGTATAAATGAAGTACAGTAGGTTGGGTATAGACAGTAGAACACAGTAGGGACTGTCATGGAGACTAGAGAACCTGTGTCTTTCTAAATTGATTTGAAGTCATACATTCTTATAGCATGATGAAGGTCAAAGTAGAGAGCTAATTTATGTACTTTTACTGCCAATTTGGGCTTCATATATTTAAATGTTTAAGATAGTTTTCAACTTGAAGATTGAGTTCTGAATGGAAAATATGTTTCTTAAAAAGATTATTACTGATGTTCACATGTGCAAAGAGTTGCTTGGAAGGAAACACCATTAACAAATTGAGTGGTGAAAAAGACAAGTTATTAGGATTACTATTGATTCTAATAAAATTACTAAGAGTTTTATACATGTAAAGATGCTATGATAGGCAGAAAAATGACAGAATTGGTGAATATGTTATTTTATATAGCAAAAAGGACTTTGCAGATGTGAATAATTTGCATCTGAAATAATTTTCTGGGAGTTTATTTTTGGACTATCCAAGTGAGCCAAATCTAATCACATGAGTTCTTAAAAGTGGAGAAACTCTCAGCTATGATTAGTAAGAGAGAAATGTAACTAAAGAATAAGGGTCAGAGAGATGCAACATTTCTGGCTTTGAAATGGAGAAAGGGGGCCACAAGCCAAGGAAAGTGGGGAAGCCTTAGAAGATGAAAAGGCAGGTAAGAAGATTCTCCCCTTGAGTCTCCAAAAATAAATGTATCCCTGTTAAAACTTTTATTTCAGACCTGTGAGACACATGTAGGACCTCTGACCTATCGAACTATAAGATAAAAATTTTGTGTTGTTCTATGCCACTAAATTTGTAGTAATTGTTACAGAAACAATAAAAAGCCAATACAGATGCTTAAAGTTAAAAGGCTAATGTGTGAGAAAAGAGTAATTTACAGTCTTGTACAAATACCTGGCAAAACACAAGACTTTGCATCATATTTAATACATAAATCATAAAATATGATGTACTTGAGAATGGAGACATATCCAGTGAATGGTATTATCTAGTTGTTTGAGAAAATTTTAAAAGAATATAAAGCTTGATCCCTGCCCTACTAAAGACAAATTTTTAGAAAACAGATCATAAAAAGAATATAACCAATGGCTAAATTATATATTATAGCAAGAGGGGGCTATAAATGTGATTATTTAATGTATCAAATTTTCCAGACATAGCCAAATTTCAGATATCCTGATTGGCTATGAATACAAGCATAAAAAGAGCTACAAAAAATGAGATGAATATAACAATAATAAATAAAGAAGTAAATAAATAGCTATAAATTCCTCCAGTTGAGATCTAAAATTTGTCTCCTACATGGAAATGACAAATCATGTCAGACAATGTGTCTGGCTTTTTAGCTTAGAAACTGTAGTTGGGATGATAAGGAAAGTGAGAGTGAAGTGAAGTTCAACAGGGCTGGAGGTGTCAGAAGGGGGTGTGTGTGCGTGTGTGTGTGTGTATCTGTGTAAAAGAAGAGAATTTGAGGGCAAATTAAAATTAATACTTTAGAATATAGTCCCTTGACTGAAATTTTTAAGAAATAACTTTAAATATCTATAAATGAAAGGTACAGTTAGAGTTAGAGAAGGAAACACAGTTTAGCAAGTTAAGAAATAATAACCAAATAAAAAGAATACTTGTGTATGTGCAGATTATCTTTTTTGTTTATGAAATAGTAGGTTCCCTGGATTGTGAGTTTATAAAGCTGAAGTTTTGAATCAGCTGGTGTGGATTTTTTATTAGGAAAACAGTGAGTTTAAACAAATGAAAGCACAATGATGTGAGTTTGTAATAGGAGAAGCCAGCTGATGTTATGTATTGTAAATTTCCCAAAGAGGAGTTGAACTTCTCTGGTTTAAGTTTCCAATGTAATAGCCAAAAAGGAGAAAGGGAGCAAAGTTATGGGGAGGACCACATTGACCAATCTGATCTAAAGAGAGCAGACAGTATACATTAAGGAGGGCATAAGAGCCCACCAAAACTTTGGAAAGTGAATAACATTTGAGAGTCCTGTGCTCTCTAAAAACTAACTTTAGAAGAAATAATTCAAGGCTATTAAGATGAACAAGATAACATAGGACATTTTCACTTTCAGCTTGAGACTATGCAAGTACTAGCAATGACTTCAAAATTCTCTTTTTAGTTAAATGATCCCAGTGTCTGCTTTACGCCAGCTAAAGATGGGAACATGATAAACATTCATTTTTAGTGAATGATTAGCCAAGAACTATTTATCTTGGCTTTCCACTGCATCTCCAGCTCTTCTGTTTGGATAGTCCAATAATAACTTAGCCTTGGTGGTCAGCTGGACATTTCAGAATCAATAAATCTGCTTTTTTTTTTTTTTTTCGGTTGCTGCATATCTGCTTCTCTTCCTTCATCAGCCACATCTGACACCCACCCAGGTCCCCATGACTGAGTTACTGCCCCTCTGACACTATGGCTACACCACCTCTTGTACTCACTGTCCTCGGCACCACTGTCCATCTCAAAGCCTGGATCTGAATGAACCCTCACCTCAAAAATTAGTTTTGAGAGATCATAGACTAGAGAGAGAAAAAAAGCTTTATGTGAATAAAAACGCTTCAGTTGATACTAAATGAGAAAGATGTGGGCTCTGAGTCAGAGAGTTTCCTTAAATTGATCTCAACTTACACAATCAGAAGGGTTTATTGAAAGTGGTTTCCTATTATTCAACCTTCTAAAAGTACAATTTTTCTTTTTAATGAGAAATTCATATTTGATTGAAAAGGTGGAACATAGCGTTCTCAGTTCAATGTTTCCCAGAGAAGCTTGTCATTCACTGGACCATATGCTTTATATATAGTAAGTTCAAAGCACAGGTTTTGGATGATTTGGGTATTGTTGTTTGCTTTTGCCCCTTGTTTTTGTGTGAAGGAAACTTGAGTCCCTATATAAATTGTGGATAAAGGACTATTAAAGGGTGGTAAAAATCATAGTGGGGTTGTGGGGAAAGAGAACATAATTGATTTATGGAACAAATGTCCAAAGAAGATCAGAGGACTTGGAATACAGAGAGCAAGTCTTCAGAAAGGAAATAAGTTTTATCTATGTCTAAGGAAAGAGAGAACACATTCTGTTATGTAAGAACCAATAGATGGATATCCGGAACATAAATCTTGGCTGGAAACAGAGAAATTTTGAATGAAAGATTTATATTGGGCATGACCTATTATGAACGAAGAAAATGGGAGATTGAGGTTTAACAATTAAGGAGAGTGAAAAAAGGTTGGAAAGTGCTGCCTTGGAAACACACTTAAGAGAAATAAAACAGTTATTAACCCCAAGTGCCCCCGGTGATAGCAGAGGGCTGTGTGAATTGTAGGTTAATCAATGTAGTTTCTGACTTCCTCCAAAAAAGCTCAGGGATTTGTTAGGCAGGCACAAGCAAAGGTCACAGAATGAGGTATCAAGTACTCATATTACCAGCAAGAAAAACCTAGTTGCCAATAAGCAAAAGCCAGAATTCCTCATAAATTAACCTTGATAATTAGCTGTTTAGCAACTGTCTCTCAAACTTAACTTTTATGCCCCACGAGGGCAGGGTACACAGACTGATCTACCTAGTCAGAGTTGGTCCTTAATTAATAGTTGCTGAAACAGAAGAAAGAAAAAAATGGAGGGGAAGAGGAAAGGAAGGAGAATATAAGGAAGGAAGCAAGATTTTTAGAGCTTTTAGTTAGAAGCAACGGTTATGTTGTCATTAATGTTATTTGAAAGAATGTTCCCCTTTTATCAAAGTATAAACACCCACTACATAGTTAGAAACAAAATAATGTGCTGTGGACTCTTATTTACTTTCAATGAAGATGTTAAAAGCATGTTGATTGTATATCAAGTACAGAAAAAGCATATAAAGTGTCCATAAAGTTTCCATTCTTAAGGGAATGTGAAGTCTGTTTCTGAAAGCAATATCAGATTAATCAAAAAGTCTGTTGGTAAAAAGTGATAAGAAAAATGACTCAATTTACTATCAATACCAATGATTTATTAAAAAATAAGTTTATCTCCAGATCTTTGAGAAATGTCTCATACTTACTAAACCAATTTCAAGTACTAGATAAGATGTATTTCTGCCTATCAAATATGTATGTTCTTAGATAATTCTTCAGATGAAAGTGGTGTTAGTTATTCAAATGATAGTCCACATGCATAAAGGGACAATTTAGTGAGTCACTTTTTAATAACCTTTAACCAAGTTTGTAACAATAAAAAGTACAAAGAAAAATAATCAGAAGTTATATTACTATTCAAAGCCATTTACAGGCCAGAAGGGATCCTGATCAATAGGAGCAACTATGACCATAGGATAAGGCACATCAATGGGGGACTTTAGGCTTTCATTGGATGACTGCATTTCCCAACATTGACATATTTTAGGATATTCTGAGGATCAAATGTTATTTCTTTTGATTTATTCTTTTGATTCCTGCTAGAATCTCTGGCAGGTTGTATAGACTATAGAATATATCATTCTAATGGGCAGCTTTAAGCCACGTAGTACACAGTTTGATGCTATTAGATGCAAAGAACATGTTCCAATCAATTGATGGTTACTTAAGAACACCAATAGACTCAATCCTACCCCCAGTTTCCAGATTAAGAAATACAGAAATACATCTTTTTTAAAAGATTTTATTCATTGTTTTTAGAGAGAAGGGCAGGGAGGGAGGAGGAAAGGGAGAGAAACATCAATGTACAGTTGCCTTTCACCTGCCTCCAGCTATGGACCTGGCTGGAGACCTGGCCTGCAACCTGAGTATGTGCCCTGACTGGGATTTAAACCAGTGGCCTTTGGGTTCGGAGGCCAGCATCTATCCACTGAGCCACCCAACCAGTGCTAATATCACATCTTCTTTATCCAATCCTCTATTGAAGGACACTTTGGTTGTCTCTAGGTCCCGGACACACACTATGAATATACAGCAATGATCATAGGGGTGCATATATCTTTAAATTACAGTTTAATTTCAGATACACTAACACTAGCAGCATAGTTGACCCCCAAGTGCCAACTATGCTGCTTAACATCTCTGCACACCTAATTCTGATACCACGACTCTGCCCCTAAGCTACCAATCCTGAGGTCTGTCCATATGACCACTTCAAAATTCACTGTAATACCTTCTTGGGATCTTAGCTCCCCTGAACATCTGTGGTCCTGTCTTGATCTTTTCAAGGTTGCTTCCCAGAGAATAAAGATCTGACTATAAACATCAGCCAGATGTCTGTGGTGTGTATTGCCCTACCTAGATCACCAACACTTAGCACAATGGCTAGAACATAGCAGCTACCTAAAGAGTACTGGTTGAATTGAACTGAAGCATGACCTGCTCTGGCACCACCACCAACCATTTGCCTGACGAGCATCTGAGCACTGCCACTTCTCATGTACCTTCTATGCTGTTCCTTGCTTGGTGAGCCACAGTGTTGCTGTCACTCATACTGCCATGTAGTGTAAAGGGCTTAGAGTCAGGTTTTCAACATCTGACTGCCATGTTCTACTTTAGGTAACAGGCAGGCCTAGTCAACAATTTCTAAAATAGGACAAGGACAAGGACAATCTATACTTTTGGCCCAGTACCTCTTATACGTGCCTTACCATTGACAAAACATCTATTTTAAATTTTATTTCCTAAGTCAATTCAAATTTTATGTGATACTACTTAAAAAGCTATGTTCTGGATATTTTGCCACATTATATATGGAATTTATTTTCTCTAGTGTAGTACACAGTCTTATAAACAATGCATATAACTTATAATTTGGTATTGGCCTACTTTTTAAATTATCTAGTCAAAATGTACTAGGCCATTTTAGGAAATTCTGAAATTTTATCAAGTAGACACAAATCTTTATGTCTTAGCAAGATAAATTACAGTCAACTTTAATAAAAGGATGCTTAATGAAAGTACTCAGTGACTGACCCTGTGTCAAGTAAAAATTTAAGCAAGAAAATATATATTATAATGGTAGCTACCCACATACAAAATAAGTGTGTTTAAATGCTTTCATTATTTCACAAAGGAAAAACTTTAAAGCTATAATTATTGTCAGATGTTTATATATTCATAGGCCATTAGTTTAAACTTGGATTTTCACATTCTCTGTCAGGAACACTCTTCAGTCTGAAAAGGTCAGATAAGAAGAAACCAAAACCAACTTAAGTGTAGAAATTATAACTGTAATCATGAAAGAATTAAGTCTCATGGTCCAGACAAAATACATATGAATATTTCCAGAGGAGGTAGCTGGAGAATGGAAATGAGTTCTCTGAATTGACTTCTTGAGGATCCAGGTAAAACAGAAGAAAACACATTGTGGTTCACATTTCCGAGAGAGAGAGAGAGAGAGAGAGAGAGGGAGAGAGAGAGAGGGAGAGAGAGAGAGATTCCACAAAGCATAAACCAAAAGACTCAATATGTTTTTTGGGCAAGATCTTTCACTGAATGATTAAAATCTCATTTGTTACACATGAAAAGAAAGTAGATACGATAAGGAATAAAAGCATCCTTGATTAACTTGTTAGTCAAGTTACTAAATTTGCGAGAAAGAATGACACAAGCCTAGCCAATCATGCTTACAGCAAGATGTTAGACAATTCTACAATATTTTGTCTTGCATTCAAAACAGAGGAGTATAATTTAGGTCAAGGAAGTTGGCTGGGTTTAAAATGTGTTGAACAACCATGGTAAAAAAAATAATAAAATTTAAAAAGTTAGCATCAACCTAAAGGGAATTCCAGGAGCATCTATCATATCTCATTCAATGCTTTCACCGGTGTTTTGAAGAAAAGTATTCTCATCGACTCTTGAGAGTGCCTAAGCTGGGACAGACAGCAAATACCCACGTGAGGGAAACAGGATGCACAAGATCTCAACTGGCTAAAATAATGAGCCAAATCAAACAAAAATGAAACTTGAAAGAAATAAAGAGCTTTTTCACGTGGCTTGGAAGGACCAGAACATTATTATAAGAGAAGGGAAAGAAAGATTATGGAATGGGGACTAAAAAGTAGGGCAATTTAATGAAAGGACCATGTTTTAACTTCTTCCTAGGACTATAACAAAGTACCAAAAACTGGATAACATAACAAAATATCAAAAACTGGGTGACTTAAAACAACAGAAATTTGTTGTCTCACAGTTCTGGAAACCAAGGTGTCAGCAGGGCTATGATCTCGCTGATGGCTCTAAGGGGGAATCCTTCCTTGCCTTTTCTGTCTTCTGGTGTTTGTCAGAAGTCCTTGGTGTTCCTTGGCTCATAGATGCATCGCTTCAGTCACATGGCCATCTTCTCCCTCTGTCTTCATATCATCTTCCCTCTGTGCGTGTCTGCCTCTGTGTCCTAATTTCCCCTTTTCATACGGACACCAGACACACTGGGTAAGGGCCCGCCCTAATGACCTCATTTTATCTAATTACCACTGTAAAAACCCTTCTCCTGAACAAGGTCACATTCTGAGGTACTAGGGGTTAGGACTTCAACATATCTTTTGGGAAGGTTGCAACTCAACCAATAACAAATAACTCAGTGTGAATGGATGGTAACGCGCCTGAAATTGAAAAGCATAACTGCAGAGGTCAGGAACAAAGGAGGGAGCACTGTCCGTCCAGTCAGAGGATACCTGGTGAGTTGCAACAGGTTCTGAGCCTCTAATAGACAACCAGGATGATAAGAGAATGCAAAACCAAATCATTGTACTGTGGTTTAGAGGAAATGGGAGTGTTTAGCCTGAGGAAGAACAGGCACCAGGGGAAATGAAAACTACTTTCAAATACATGACCCAGCTGGCTGGAAATAGAACTAGAGTTGTTTTTATGTCTCTGAAGTCAGAATTATATTACTGAGAGAGACTTGATTCCAGGAGATGAAAAGAAGATTGTGAAAAGTACCAAGTCCAGAGGCAGCAGTAATTCCATGGAAATACTGAATTTCCTATCTTTGGATGTCTTCAAGCAAAGGCTTAACACAGAAGAAGGGTGTTTGAAAGGTATTGGAAGCATTGGAAATTAGCTTGGATATTTAAGAATTCTATGGAAGAAGTTCTTTTAAGTAAAGAATATTAATGCCCAGACCCTGCCCTCAAAAAAAAAAAAAAAAAACCATAGTATCTTATAAAGAAATGGAATGTGCTAACCAAAATGTAAGATTGTTTTTTATTAAAGAAAATGAGGAGGAAAGAAAACTGAGAGGGATCACATATTTTAACCACACAAATAAAAAATAGATGGCTTAAATAAACATAAAATATACCCAGTAAGAATATAGAAAAACCACACAATCAAACAAGGGAAAGAGAAAACCTTATCCAAGTCAGAGGAATTTTAAAATAGAAGCAGCATTTCAACTTTTATAGGAGAAACATGAAACATGAAATCTAGAATAAGAATTAGAAAAGTCAGTAAGGACCAACTTTCCCCCCATTATACCCAGGAGCACAGAGCCAACAGGAAGAATAGTCATACTATCTAGTGAAGAGAACTGATTTATCTGAAAAATGTTTGGTGGGAGAAAGGCCAGTGAAAATGGACCAGTAGGAGGGGACTGTCTGCATAGAGGGCACCTGGTTTAGAAGCATGTCTGAAGGCCAGGTGGTCTTGGCTCAGTCACCAACCAGCTCCCACTTCTCAGTTTGCTCTGTTATTAAGAAACAAACAAAAAATTCAATTATGTTTTAACAATCCCACCCAGCTATAAAATTGGGACTCTGAACAATAGCCACAGGTTGAGAGTTAGGAAATATTTTAACAAAATACAGGCACAGAAACATTCAACTTTGAAAGATAAAAAGTAAGAAAAGCCAAAGTAAATGATTAAAAGACTGGAACTCTAAGCAATAATAGTAGGTATTGTAAGCGGAGATAGGTTAATAAGTCAAATGTCTATAAAGATTGAAGTTCATGAAAAATAAAAGCAGTCATTAAGAAGTTAGCATATTATTACACATTATTAGCTTTGTATTACCAATGAAATTATGAATACTTTGTACTCATAATTACTTACAAATATAGCTACTTACAAATATTCCTGTAAACTCACTTATATATATGCAATGCATTGCTTCGTATGATCTGAAATGTAATACATTCCTAAACTTGAGACTACAGTTGGCTTCCAAGTCTAATAATACCACCCAGGCAAAATGATTTAGGATTAAATTCTCAACTACTTTTTCTGCAATATCAAATTTCATAAAAATTCTCTACTCTATTCAACACCTTAATAACATAAATCTTGCCAATTTTCAAATGTACAGAAAGCTATACATAAATAAGCTAGCATTTATTTATAATAAAGAATAATATATACAATAATATAAGAAGAATCAAGAAAGAGGTTTAAAGAGGCAATGATGCCTAAGCTAGGTTTTGAAGGATAAGTAGTTTACTCAACACAAAAATGGAGAAACATTTCACTTGGGATGTTCAAAGGTATGGAAGCAAGAAACAAAATGAAACATTTGGGGAATTACAATTGGTCAAATATCTCTGAAAGGAAGTGCTAGGAGAGATAATAGTAAAGGTGAAAAGGAAGGAAGACAATTCACTCACAAAGAGCTTCCTGGGTCAGTCTAATAAACAAAGTCTTTATTGGAAGTAAAAAGATTTTGAGTGGTTTGATGATAACTGGCATTTCAGGAAGAAAATTCCAGCTGAAGAGTGGAGGGGAAGCATGATGAGCTGGAAGGGAAAGTGAGACTGGCAGGGAAAGAGATGGAAAGGAACTGAATTAAAGCCATGACCAAGGAGATGAGGCAGAGAGGTTTTGGAAGTCAAGTGAGATTTGGGTAACCAGTGAGACATCTCAACCTGTTCAGACCTGCAGTAAAGCCAGTCACAGCAAAGGGCCGCAGTAGGAAAAATAGTTCCTGGGTGGAAGGTCTACTATGGACCACTATTGAGTTTGAGATGCCTAGGAGACAAGCAAACCTACCACTATCCCACCTTCTTCCTCTCAAACAACTGCATCTTTGAAAAGCCTATTTTTAGAGAGTAAAAAGCTAAGTATCTGGGTTTTTTAAATTAATTAACCATCTGTTTAAGAAAAATAAAAGGAACCTATGCTTTCCCCCAGAGTAAACTCAAGTACCACACAATGCCACACTTTCTAAAACAATACCTGCCCTAATGCTGTAAAAGTTACCATCCATTCAAAGACCAGTTAATCAAATGCTTTGTGAATAGAAAATAAAACTGTATAGTCACCTAAATCATCCAAGTTTAAAGAATAAGAATGCTAAAGATATGCTAAATAGAAAAACTGAATACAACTTTATCTTCCACAATTCAAAGACTGTGGAGGTGCCTTTGGTATGCTATGATGCGCTGTTATGTGCCTCACTCAAAACTGGGCATATATGTGTGGAAATGTTTTTGCCTTTGCTGGATGCAAAGTCAACTATCCTGCTCTGTGTAAAGGTCTGAACTTGGTTTGGGTAGGAGGGTCTAAGGAGTGATAGCATCTGTAACAGAGGCAGGGGACATTGGGCCAAATTTGTATTTCCCTTTAGCAACATAGAGCCAGACTCACAGGAATGTGGTCAAGACATAACACTAAGTTTAACCAACATTTAACATGTTGTAGCTGGGAAGGCCACAGCATTGCTGCAGTGTGTGTCAATAAGCCCTATGAGAAAAACAGACTGAGCAAATGGTATTTCCAAAAGTCACACGTTGGCAGGCTGACAGACACTAACACATTTGGGTAGCAATGGCCAATGCAAAGTTTTCTTGCATAATTAGTAGATTTGGTACTCTTGAGAAAAGACATTTTCCATGAAGAACTTGCTTTGAAGGCAGGCTTTCACTGCCAGGTCTCCTGGGAGAATCATTTTTTCCAGCTCTCACTTTTGCTATCTCTGACTCATCTTTCCAAGTTTAAGGGAAAACATTCCTATGGAGGGAACATGTGGGGGCTAACATGAAAGTATTTGAGTGTTTCCAAATGTCCCCTATGACCAGAGAGCGTCACAGAAATTTGCTGGAGTGTGATGGGCCCAGCTCTGGGCTGCATGCAGGAGGCAGGAGAACAGGTGACCCCCGGTGCAGCTCACATGCAGAGAAAGGACTCCTCATGACCTAGCAGTGGTCCCTGAGGTCTGGAAAACCTGCCATTTATGAGGGGAAGCAATGAGTTACTCCTGAGAGAAGAAGGAGGAATAAAGTTATGAACAATGTGGCGTGGGGAGTCAGGGGTGAAAGGAGGAAGAGAAAATTACCCAGACACCTTAGACATGACTAGAAAATACCAAACAAGCCTGGGTGGCCTTCCTAAGTCCCTGCAAAAGTAATCCCCAATAAAATTAGCTAATGACTGAAACAAACATCATCCAGAACAGACTTCGACTGACTTGGCCTCTTGAATTTTAAAAGCACTTAGGGAAAACGCATTGACCCTCTGATGCTGTGGTTATAAATTGTTATCTTTTACTCCTAGTTGCAACTGGTTATTTTAAATCTTTCCAATTCTTTCTCATTCCTATTGGCACTTTAGGATTAAATCAATCCAAGCGTTAGTGGGTGGGATGGGGGTGCAGATAGTGGTGGCTAGTTTTTGTCTGGTTTGTTAAAGATGATCCACACTCTTAACCAATGGACTCTGCTTCATACTTCTGAGAAGTAAATTCTCAGGATTGCAGTTCAGTCTGTCAGTGACCTTAAGCTGAGAGCAATTTCCTTCACCAAACTACAAAAAGGGAATGAAAGCCACCCCTCACAGATGAGCCCTGACATTGTATCCTGCCTCTGGAGGCCCCATTGCCAGGGTCCACCTAGCTCAGCACAGAACACATTACATAGAAGAAAAGTAAATGACTACTCCTTTGGACGGCTAAGATTTTCTGATTTTTGTATGTGTGTGAAAACATTTCACTGTTCTAGAAACAGCCTCCTATGGGCCTGGTTTTATTTTAATTACATGTATCCCTCTTTATTTTTTTCTTCTCACAAACCTGGGCAATAAAGTACTGCACATTTTACAAAAACCACATACAGAAAGAAAACACATTCTTGGAATGAGACACCCTGAAATAGCATCTACATATTTCTTTGGACCGATGTTGACTGCTTCCATGGACATAGGTTTAGAGTTACTCTCTACAATTGAGGCAGCTTTGAGGGAACTGGGAGAAGTGCCCATTCTTCTGTGGGGTCTAATCGACTTCTGACCTGTTGCCCATGAGCAAGGCACGGTCTCCAGGAAAATTGTCTTAGAAATCTGGTCTACTTCCTACTAAAATATAAAGATTCTGATTTCGTATTTGTAAATCATCAGAAGATACAGTTTCTTATTGGAGGCCAACATTCCAATTATGGAATAAAAGGCTCTATCCCACCTTGAGTTTGATTTTACTCAAACATATGAAAATTTTATGTACGTACAAGATCTGTTCTGAAAGTATTGGCCATGCAAACTGTTTTAATTATATTGACATTGACTCAATACTTTCTGGACAGACCTCATGTATACATACGTACACACATACATGTATGTACATAGATATATAAATACACATACATGTACACTATATATATATATATATATATATATATATATATATATATTTGCTTTTATGCTGTCTTTCCTTAGATTTTAACTTCTGAAATCCTCAATCACTAATAAAAAATATCTGAAGAACATAAATTTGGAGCCAGAAAATTCTCTCAGTGTAACTCTGTTAAAATGGAATGGTAAGTTCCCAGAAAAGGCCTTCAATGATAGTACTTTATTGGGGCAAAACCCATAGAGAAGCCAATCACAGAGGGTTGCAGCAAACACTACCAACCACAGGAAGCCAAAAGGAATAAAATCTCCATTTGAAACACAGCACCTACAGTGTAGAATCGAGTAACCCTTGGCACTCCCAAATGGCTTTGGAGGAACACACAGCTTTGGGCTATGACATTTCCGTGCCTCTGGAGAAATGCCACTCATAAGTGATAGCCATGGCCCTTCCACAGGCGACAGCCTGTGTCTCCCAGACCACCGCAATTATGCCTCGCCTCTCCTGGCCTCTGCCCGCAGCGTGGGTCAAGATGCCACTACCCACTTAGAGCACTCTCTCGTTTAGCATCCCAAGGGGACGGTCAATACCACATATGTGAATTTTGGGGAAATGCACTAGGAAAATAACCCAGCATGATTCAGAAATAGTACAACAGTAAAACCCAATGTATAGTTAGTATTTTTCAGTAGTTCTATATATGTGAATGTTCCCAAAAAACCAGTCAAATTTTTCAAGTATAAAAATGCTTTTAAATTTGACTAATTTGATACACTAAAATCTGAAGTACTATGATATTCTTCCATGCCTTTTGAATTTCTGGGCAGAACTTTACCCTTGTTAATAACTTGGCATTCTGTTGATGAAGAACACCCCTGGCTTGGTCCCAGTGTATTCTCTTTAGAGCTCTGTCGCCTGTCTTCTTGTGTTCTCAGCTTCAGCCAAAGCTCCTTCCCGTCCCCTGATGTTGGCACCAGCAACCTTTGTTGGGTAGGGCATGTTCGTTAACTGAATGACTTTGGTCCCATTTCCATAACCTGAGTGCTTCCAATCTTCCCTGACCTAGTTGCACTAGGTCATCCCCTCTAACTCTCAGCTTTTCACTCAACTACTGCAAATAGTATTTCCTTAATGGAATGTTAGTTTTTAATTTTTGTTTTGACATTTGTCATTCTTATCTCTTGTTATGATCATTTGAATACTTACATATATGCATATAAGTTGTTGAGAGCAATAGCCACATTTTCTATACTTTCCTTTACCCTGTTGTACCTTAAAAACAGTGCCTGGAATAAATAGATATTTGTATAAAAACACTTTAAAGACATTTATTTATTCAATGAGTTTACAGTAAGTATCCTGGCTAGCCAAAACTGAAATTCAATATACCTAGCAAACGATGTATTGAAGTGAACCTTGCCCCACTTAAAATTCCTTGGTCTAGACCATAGTCATTGATCTTTGTAGGGGCTGAGAGTCTTCTTGAAAAGCACACTCTAACCATGTTCACAGTTGGAATCCATGCCTTACTTCTAGTGCATGACATAGAACTTGGCTCATAACAGGTGTTAAAAAAAATCTGTAACATATGCAGGCCTAATTTATATTTTTCTTAGCTTGTTTTCATCACCTCATCTTAGAGAAGCCTTTAGTCCTCAGCCTCAGGAGTGGTAAGGACGCTGGTGATTGCAAAGATTATGAAGAAGCTGAACTAGGGAGGCCTAGGAGAGGTGAGGGCCACTGTGTCTCCTGGGCTCCAAGAGACATCCACTGCCTCTTGTCTTCTCAGGGTTAAGTTCAGGGGTGATAAAGATACTGGCGGAAAACATTCCAGGTTTTTAGAAGTAGAGCAGCAGTGCTGTAGAATCCCAGGTTCATGTTCTGCCTGGAAAAGCAGTGGGTGCCTGGAACGTTTACACAGATCGTGAGCTCAGGGAAGACACCTCTCAGTGTGTCGTAGAAACACATCCATGGGATTTGCAATGTAATGGTGTAGCTACATCAAAAGATAGCTCCCGTTCATAGCGGCACTATTTACAATAGCCAAGTGCTGGAAACAGCCTAAGTGCCCATCAGTGGATGATTGGATCAAAAAACTTTGGTACATTTACACAATGGAATTCTATATAGCAGAAAGAAAGAAGGAACTTGTACCCTTTGCAACAACATGGGTGGAACTGGAGAGTATTATGCTTAGTGAAATAAGCCAGTCAGTG
>PVIW01005027.1:0-116145 GCA_004026585.1 Noctilio leporinus | reverse complement strand
TTGATATTCCAGGTGTCTCTGTTTCATTTTGTGTTCTTTCTGGGGATTCTTCCTTTCCTTTTGGTGATGGACTGATTCTTTTTTTCCCCATTTTGGGTGTCTGTTCTTGCTTGCTCTTTATTTATTTATTTATTTTTGTTCTTTCCTTGGGTTAACCTGCTTTGCTTCCTTGCCTTAGTTGAGCACCCTTCTGTGATAGTAGATTTGTGGAGTTCAATGTTGCCGTCTCCCAGATTTTCTCCACTTGCTGTTCTTGGTGTGTCCTTTATTTGGGCTATCTGGTTGTATTCTGGGCCTGTGGGCTTTTAGCAGAAACAAAAACAAAAAGGAAAACTAAAAACAAAAAACAAAACATACCAAAAAAAACAAAAACAAAAAACCAAACCAAACCAAACAAACAAACAAAAGCAAATTGCAAAAGGAGAAAAGAAATAAAAATGATAATAATAATAAGAAGAAAGGGTTTAGATGGCTGTTCACCCTTAATAATCCCTGACTGGTCCAGATGGAGCCTGGACCTGAGGGCTTTTAGCAGAGGAAAAAAAAAAAGAAAGAAAGAAAGGGAGAAAGTCCCAAGAGAAAGAGAAATCAATATTAATAAAGAAAAGGTTTAGGTTTCTGTTCACCCTTTATGGTCTCTGTTTGGTCCAGGTGGAGCTAGGACCAGTGGGTTTTATCCTGGAGAAAAGAAAGGAGAAAGAAAGAAAGAAAGAAAGAAAAGAAAAGAAAAAAAAAAAGGATGGGGTGGTGAAAGTCACAAGACAAAGAGAAATCAATATTAATAAAGAAAGGTTTTAGCCATGTGTTCCCCCTTTATGATTTCTGATTGGTCCAGGTGGAGGCAGAACCTGTAGGCTTTACCAGGAAGAAAAGGAAAAGAAAAATTAAAAAAAAAAAAATGAAGGAAGAAAAGAATAAAGAAAGGGTTTAGAAAGGCTGGGGAAGGGAGGAATACTTACATTGAGGACTGGGAATGTCACAGAGTGAGTATACTTTAATTCGAGAGTAGGGGAGGGTCTTAGGTATTTAGGTGGATTGAGGTATGGGGGGGATAAAGAATATGTGAGGAGTAACTTTTGCAAAGGATATGTTGGGGCATTATAGTTCATATTGCTCTCGTTATAATTCAGGTGCTTGAGATTGGCAGCAATCCCTTTCCTGATGTTACCTCTTTTTCTTGGTCAGGACTTTACAGTCTATAGTCTATATTCTAGCCGGTCTTGGCGCATGGCAGGGCCTCTAATTGTCACAATAGGGATGATTCTGAGTGTCTGTCCCCAGGTAGGCTGGGCCTTCTGCAGCCTGGCTGGGTTTTAGGGCTGCAGGTGTTCTGGAGCCCGCAGGGCACCCCCTCCCACTCCTGGTGGAGGTTCCGGCCCAGGACGCGCCCCCAGCACTTCTGCAGGGCAGCCTGCAACTTCACTGGTCCCTGTGACAACTGGCCCCACCCCCACAGTTCCGGGAGGAGGCCGGGCCTGTCAGTAAACACTGTCCAGGGTCCGCCTACACTGTCCCGTCCTTCCGGGGCGAGCACCACGCCTCCAAGCCAATCAGCTCTCCGTGGAGTCCATTATGTGGCCTCTGTGATGAGCCCCTCCCAGGCGTGGGTGGTGCGGCCTTTGTCTCCGGCAATGGTAGGTCAGTTACCCCTGCCATTAGTTCCCGGCTCGCCAGCTGGCCCGCTAGGCAGCTTGGAGTTTCCTGTGGAGCCTGGGGGCCTGTGTGGTTGGGCAGGGCTGGGCCTCCCCCTTCGCAGGGGCTTCTAGCTGCTGTTTCCCCAGTGGCCAGCAGCTCCGTTTTCAGCCCTCTCTCCGCCCCGCTGGTGCACTTCCCGCTCCCCCGCTCCGGCTTCCCTCAGGACTCTTCTCCTCTGCCTCTAGCCCTGCGCGGAGCCTCCTCTCCCTGTTGCCGGAGTGAGTCTCTCACACAGTCCCTCCCCTGCAAGAGTTCAATTCCGCGTTCCCTACGGCGTTCGCCCTTGCTGCCCACACTTCTCTGTTGACTTCCAGTTGCCAGGGAGCCTGGAACTGGCCCCAGTCAAACGCGCCCCTCTGGGCAGAGCCGCCCCTGCCCAGAGCCGACCTCGGCCTGCTGGCCGGTCAGTCGGGAACACCTCACCTACTGTCCTGCTGGCCTCCTCTGCCTCTGGGCTGTGCTCCCCTGTGTCCAGATGCTGCCCGTTTCAATCCCTAGGGTCCTGAAGACGTCTCACGCTCCCTATCCTGTCCTCTAGCTGCTTTGGTACTCAAGAACACCATCAGCACTGCTCTCTACTCTGTCGCCATCTTCCCTCAGCCCAATGTACTCTTTTTGTACCCTTCTTGGGAAGTCCCAAATATATTTGGTAAGACTTTGGATATTGAAACAAAAAGTCACACATAGGGCTGCCAGGATGGAAAAAGAAAGCAATGGTTACCTACAAGTATACTTCAACCAATATTTTTACACCACACTCCAGACCTTATATCCACTGTGTATGAGCCCCTTTGTATCTTTCCAATGGAACCAAGGAAGTCACTTCTTTATTCCCTCCCAACCCAGTGTTAAAGGCTGCAGACACACAAATCTTTAGTCATAAGGTTAGAGATAGTTGATACAACTTTAGGTCTCTAAATTAACAAAAAAAAAAAAAAAATGAGAATAGTAATACTATTCAAAGTCCTTTTTTAAGATAAAGAAATTATCTGTTAAATGAGAAAGCATTATTTGTTGAACTTGACAGGGAAAATATTTTTGCTTTTGCCTGGAAATACAAAGACTTATTAAATTCCTATAAAGGAGATGTATTGGCCTTTGAAAGGTTTAGAAAAACCAGAAGCTTAATTAATCAGATAGGAATAACTTATCAGATATCTGTTATTTTAGGAAGTGGTCTTAGTTGTTTTTATGAGAGAATGAGAAAAAAAACAGGTTTTTGAGAATAAGATTCTAAGAAATGAAAAGGCTTGTGACTCCTTTAGAATTCACAGACTAGCTAGAGAAAGATTAAACTGCTCTTGCAAGAAGTCAGGTCTGTCTAGCACCAGTTAATATACCCTCATTTCAGGTTCCAGAAAGATGGCAAAGGAGTAAGTGGAGCTACATCAATCTCCTCCCAGGTTGCATCTGGAATTACTTTCTTGGGAAAAAAGTCAGCTAGAATCACCAACAGAACACCAGCTGGAAAGAGGTCCTATAACCAGAGACAGAACAGAAGAGGCCACTTCATCACAACCTGACTAGTAGGAATCAAGGAAATGTGAGAGGGCTGGCTGGGCCCCCATTTAGGGCATAGCTGAAGGAACAGAGCCAGGGGCTCCAACTGAGAAGGGTGGGTTCTGGTTCACCAGATGGGTTTTCCAGAATACAGCAACACGGCAGAGAGTAGAATAGCACACAGCTGAGAAGGGCAGAAAACCATGGAGTTTACTAGCCTAAGAGAGCCCTGGAGACAGAAAACTACTAGGGTGACCACAGTGAAAGCACATTGGCACCCACCTACCCTGGGATCCAGCTGAGGAAGGGTGTGGTGGACTGAAGGCACATGGGGAGAGTTTGAAATGGCAGCTTGGAGGAGAGAGGTAGGAAAGCAGCTGTGGGGATCCTGATGCTGATTCATCCCCCACACCTTGGGCAGACTGCATTGTGTCAAGAGGCTTCCATAGAAGGGGTCCTTCCCACTGGAAGCAATCTGCCCCACCCAGCAGTGCCCAAGCCTGGCTTCTGGTCACAATTCTTTGACTTACATCTAAATAAACCTCTCCTACCCTTCCCTATCTGAGCATAGATACAATAGTTGGCACCTGAAGAAATATCTCTTGCCCAACAGTGTCTGGGCATGTTGTCTGATTACAAACTCTCCAACTTTCCACTGGGTCACACAATCAGCCCCACACAGTGGCATGAAAGCCTGGTGGTTGATCATGTATTCATTCCTTTGCAAATGAGTCAGTCCTTCTCTCTCCACATAGCCTGGGTGTGGCAGCTGATTACAAACTCTCTGGCTTACAGCTAGGTCAGATAGTCAGCCCCACAGTGTGGGAAGTGAGCCTGGTGGCTGATCCTGGATTCATTGGTTCACACCTAAGTTGATTTGTCCTGCCTAGTGGCCCCTTAGACTGGCAGCTGATCACAAATTCATTGGATTACAATAAAATCTTTCAGTCGAGCCCACCCCCACCTGAGCCTGGTGGCCAACACAGATTCATTGGATTATAATTGGATCTTGCTGCCTAGCACAGTGGCATATGAGTCTGGCAGCTGATCACGGATCCATTGATGTACATCTGAATCTGTCCCACCAGACTGCACCTGAGCTGGTGGCTGGTTCATTGGATTAAAATTGAACCTTTCTGTGTGCCCAGTAGGGCCTAAGTTCCGTAGCTGATTTATTGATTCAAAACTGAATCAGTTTGTCACCCCAAGCATCAGAGCCTGGTGGCGGATCACATATTGATAGGATTACAAGAAAATCAATCCTTTCAGCCTAGCAGTTCCTAAGCCTGGCAGCTGATCACAGTCTGATTGGATTAAAACAAAACCTAAAAATAGGGAGAAAAAGAAACAGTCCATCACCAAAAAGAAAGGAAGAATCCCCAGAAAGATCATTAAATGAAACAGAGGCAAGCAAACTATCAGATATGGAATTCAAAAGAATGATGACAGAAAAGCTCAATGAGCTCAGCCAGCTCAAAGAAAACTACAAACAACTCCAGTGGAACTGAAAAACTCCAGTGAAGCTACAAGGAACTAACTGAGAACTACACCAACATTAACACTATCAGTAAAAGGCAAAAAAAATGAAGAAAACAATTTCTGAATTGAAGAATACAGTAGAAGGAATCAGCAGCAGGCTAGAGGAAGCAGAGGATCAGATCAGCTAGCTGGAGGAAAATGTAGAAAAATATTACAAGATAGTGCAACACAATGAAAAAAGGCTCAACTAGAATAAGAGGTTTTAAGAGAGCTGCAGGACAATATGAAATGCAATAATATCTGTATCATAGGCATACCAGAAGAAGAAGCAAAACTAGGAGTGGAAAACCTGTTGAAAAAAGTAATGATAGAAAACTTCCCTAACATGATGTATGAAAACATTACTCAAGTTCAGGAAGCACAAAGGGTCCCAATGAGGATAAATTGAAACAGACCCACTCCAAGGCACATTATAATTAAAATGGCAAATTGCAAAGACAAAGAAAGAATCCTAAAAGCACCAAGAGAGAAACAGCACATAACATTTAAGGGGGCTCCAATAAGGTTATCAAATGATTATTCAATGGAAACAATACAAGCCAGAAGGGAATGGCAAAAAAATATTCCAAGTAATGGAAAACAAAGGCCTACAACCAAGAATACTTTATCCAGCAAGGCTCTCATTCAAAATGGAAAAAGAAATAAAAAGTTTCCAAGAAAAAAGAAGACTATAAGGATACATCTTTACCAAACCAGCATTGCAAGAAATGCTAAAGAGACTGCTTTAAAAAGAGGAAAGCAGGTAAAAAATGGAAAAATTGCAAGAAATAAGTACCAATCCATAATAACCTTAAATGTAAACAGATTAAATGGGCCAATCAACAGATATAGGGTAGCTGAATGGATAAGAAAACATGACCCACATATATGCCGTCTTCAAGATACCCACCTCAGAACGAAAAATTACCACAGATTGAAAATGAAAGGATGGAAAAATATATATTAAGCAAATGGGCCCTGGCTCGTAGTTCAGTGGATAAGGCAATGGCATGCAAATCCAAAAATTTTTGGTTTGATTTCCAGCCAGGGCACATAACCTGGTTGCAAGCCAGGTATCCAGCAAGGTCCTTAGCTGGAGGCAGGTGAAAGTCAATCATACATTGAGGTTTCTATCCCTCTCTGCCTCTCTCCCCTCTCCTCTCTCTAAAAATAATAAATAAAGTCTTGAAAAAAAGAGCATATAACTCTTGTAAACATATATGCACCCAACATAGGAGCTCCAAAATATGTAAGAAAAATGTTGAAGGATTTCAAGAAGGATATGGAGAGCAACACAAAATAGTAGGAGATTTTAATACCCCATAATGAACAATGGGCAGATCTTCCAAAAAAAGAAAAAGAAGACCAAGGATATTGTGGCATTGAATAACATTCTAGATGAAATGAACCTAACTGATATATATAGAACCTTTCACCCCCAAAGAAGCAAAATGCACATTCTTTTCAAATGCACATGGAACATTCTGAAAAATAGACCACATGGTAGGTCACAAGACAACCCTCCACAAATAAAGGAAAATTAAAATCATACCAACTATATTCTCAGATCACAATGAATTGAAACTAGAAACCAACCTCAAAGAAAAAAACAAAGCAAAACAAAAACACTCTAACTCATGGAGACTGAATAACATGCTTTTAAGTAAGGAATGGGTAAACAATGTGATCAAAGATGACATCCAAAAGTTTCTGGAAACAAACGACAATGAATACACAATGGTCCAAAATCTATGTGACAAAGCAAAGGCATTCCTCAGAGGGGAATTTATAACAATACAGGCCTACCTACAAAGGATAGAAGAAGCTTATGCAAACAACCTAACCATAAAACTGCAAGAACTAGAGAAGCAACAACAAACAAAGCCCAGAGCAAGTAGAAGGAAGGAAATCATCAAGATCACAGCAGAATTAAATAACTTAGAGACTTAAATCTACAATTCTAAGAATCAATCCAGGAGCTGGTTCTCAAAATAAATAAATAAATAAATAAATAAATAAACAAAATTGACAAGCATTTAACCAGACTCACCAAGAAAAGAAGAGAGAGGACCCAAATAAACAAAATCAGAAATGACAGAGGGGAAATCACAACTGATACTTCAGAAATACAAACAATTGCAACAAATTACTACACACAATTATGTGACAAGAAATATGACAACCTGTGTGAAATGGACACATATCTGGAAATGTATAATCTACCAAAACTGAATTTGGAAGAAGCAAAAAGCCTGAATAGACCAACAACTAGTGAAATTGAAGAAGTAATCCAAAACCTCCCAAAGCACAAGAGTCCTGGGCCAAATGACTACACAGGTGAATTCTACCAAACATTTAGAGAAGAGAAGAACTAACTCCTGTCCTTCTCAACCTATTTCAAAAAATCCAAGAGGGAACAATCCCAAACACTTTCTATGAAGCCAATATTATTCTAGTCCCAAAACCAGGTCAAAACAATGAAGAAAGAAAACTATAGGCCAATATTTCTGATGAACATAGATGCTAAGATTCTCAACAAAATATTGGCCAACCTGATCCAGAAATACTTTAAAGAGAGCATACACACACCATGATCAAGTAGGTTTCATCCCAGGGATGTAAGGATGGTACCACATTTGCAAATCAATAAATGTAATATACCACATAAACAAAATAAAAGATAAAAAACATATGATCATATCAATAGATGCTGAAAAAGCATTTGATAAAGTACAGAAACCATTTATGATAAAAGCACTCAGCAAAATGTGAATAGAGGGAGCATAACTCAATATAATAAAGGCCATATATGAAAAACCTGAAGCCAACATCATACTCAATGGGCAAAAACTAAGTTTTCCCCCTAAGATCAAGAACAAAACAAGAATGTCCATTTTATCCACTTCTATTCAACATCATTCTGGAAGTTCTAGCCATAGCTTTTAGAGAAGAAAAAGAAACCAAAGATATCCAAATTGGAAAGGAGGAAGTCAAACTCATTATTTGCAGATGATATGATAGTGTATATATAAAACCCCATAGACTCCACCAAAAGCCTACTTGACCTAATAAGCAAATTTAGCAAAATAGCTGGATATAAAGTCAATATCCAGAAATCAACAAATTTTTGTATACCAATAACAAAACATCAGTGACAGAAGCTAGAAAACAAATCTCATTTACCATAGCAACAAGAAAAATAAAGTACCTAGGAATCAACTTAACCAAGGAGGTACGAGACCTGTACTCAGAAAACTACAGAACATTGAAGAGAGAAATGAATGAAAATACAAATAAATGGAAGCATATACCATGTTCATGGATGGAAAGAATTATCATGAAAATATCCTTGCTACTCAAAGCAATCTATAGATTCTGCAATTAAATCCAAATTAATTAGATCCAAATTAAAATATTAATGACAGACTTCACAGAGATAGAAAAAAAATACTTCAAAAATGTGCATGGGGCCAAAAATGCCCACAGATAGCCACAGCAAGCTTGAGAAAAAAGAACAAGGTAGGAGGAATCACAGTACCAGACATCAAACAATGCTACAAGGCTACTGTCATCAAAACTGTCTGGTATTGGCATAAGAATAGACATATAGATCAATGGAACAGAATAAAGAGTCTAGAGATAAACCGAGGACACTATGGTCAATAAATATTCCACAAAGTGGGAAAGAACATCAAATGGAGTAAAAACAGTCTCTTCAACAAGTGGTGTTAAGAGAACTAGACAGCAACATGCAGAAAAATAAAACTAGGCCACCAACTTACATCATACAGTAGAATAAACTCAAGATGGATAAAGGACTTAAACATCAGCAGTGCCACCATAAATGTCCTGGAGGAAAATATAGGTAGTAAAACTTTAGATATCCTATGCAGAAATATGTTTATTGATCCTACACCAAGGGCAAAGGAAATTGAAGAACAAAGAAACAAATGGGACTATATCAAACTGAAAAGTTTCTGTTCAACTAAAGAAAACGCCAGCAAAATTCAAAGGGAACCAACTGTATGGGAAAATATATTTGCCAATGATACCTCAGAAAAGGGTTTGATCTCCAAAATATATAAAAAACTTATGCAACACCAGGGAGACAGACAGCCCAATTAAAAAATGGGTGAAGGATCTAAACAGACAAATCTCTGAGGAAGATATACAAAGGGCCCAAAAGCATATGAAAGTATGCTCAACATCGCTAGCCATCAGAGAGATGCAAATTAAAACCACAATCAAATACCACTTCACACCTGTCAGAATGACAATCATCAATAAATCAACAAACAACAAGTGTTGGTGAAGATGTTGGGAAAGGAAACCCTGTGCACTGTTGGTGGGAATGCAGACGGGTACAGCCACTATGGAAAACAGTATGGAGTTTCCTTAGAAAACTAAAAATGGAACTGCCTTTTGATTCAGCAATTCCACTACTAGGAATCTACCCGAGGAACCCTGAAACACCAATTCATAAGGACCTATGTATCCCTATGTTCATAGCAGCGCTATTTCCAATATCCAAGTGCTGGAAATAGCCTAAGTGCCCATCAGTGGATGATTGGATCAAAAAACTTTGGTACATTTACAGAATAGAATACTACATAGTAGAAAGAAAGAAGGAACTCCTATCCTTTGCAACAACATGGATGGAACTAGAGAGTATTATGCTTAGTGAAATAAGCCAGCCAGTGGAAAAACAAATACCATGTGATCTCACCCATTACAGGACACTAATAAAGAAAACAAATAAAGAAACAAGCAAAATAGAACCAGATACATGAATACAATAAATAGACTTTCAGTGGGCAGAGGGGAGGGATGAGGGGATTGGGGGGAAGAGGAGCAAAAAAGGGGAGCATTTTAGTCAAATAACTAGCATGGAAGAACCAGGGACATGGACAATAAGTGGGATTGACTTTGGGGGTTGGTGGGGAAAGGGTCAAAGGGGAGGGAGAAGAGGATGGATGTAACATAACAACAATAAAATTAAAATTAAAAAAAATTCCCTCATTTCAAATCAACACTATTGGACGAGAGAACGTATATATGGAGACATAGAAACTAGCATAATTTGATTTGTTCCTGTTCCCATGTTTGTGGGGCTGCGACAGCAGAGCATCACTGCGAACCAACTGTCCTTGCTGTCACTGGGTTATGCAGAGTGTCAGCAAATCCCAAGTCCGCTGTGCTGAAGGACACAGGAAGAGAAGTAATTGTCAGTGACAAGTGTAAATTAGACAGGGGTGTTGGCAGTAGTTTGTGTGATATGGGTGAAGGGGTGCCAAAATCAGTCCTCCCACAAGTTGGACTTTCTTCTTTACTCCTTTTGGTCTAAAGGAATTGCAAACCAGGCTATTGAATATATAAATCAGAGACTCAATGCAGACTTTCAGCTTTTAATAGTAAGTACATGTACTCACTTGCTTAGAACAGCCAGAATTTTATCAAGTTTCCCAGCTTGATTTTGCACAGGGCTCCCTTTTACTTTCAATTGGGGAAATACTCTGCACAGGCAGCCTAGTTTCAAATCACTTCTGATTACTTCATAGAACAAGAATAAGACAAAAACATGTCAGTGAGGGTGAAGAGGAGAATCCAAATGTCTGTTGAAAGGGCAGTTACTTACACAGAAAATGTACACAGACATATGTAGACTCAACTAAAAGTAATCAGGTGGAACTAAAAATTAAGCTGAAAATGAACCCTATAAGCCTTATAGCCTTTATTGCATGAAGCTGGACAGGATCAAGGCAAATTTAAAAACTAGTGAATTTGTTGTTCTGACTGAATGTTATATTAAATAATCTTCAGGGTTGTGTTCATGTTTTCTGATTTGGTCATTTTCACCAATCTTTAAAATTCTGATGTTCTATTTGTTCATTTTTAAGTTTACTTTTGTTGCATTTTTCTATTACTATTAATATTCTTTATACCCTCTTCCACTTCCACCCATTCCCTTGTGCAATGACCACAATGCTGTCCATGTTCATGAGCCCTTTTTCTTTTTTGTTTGGTCCCTCCACCCTCCACTTCCTTCCTCCCAGAGCTGTCAGCCTGCTATCTCTGAGTCTGTCTCTATTTGCTTATTAGTTCAGTTTGTTCATTCAATTCCACATGTGAGTGAAATCATATGGTATTTGTCTTTAAGTTCACTTAGCATAATGTTCTTCAGGTCCATCCATGTTGTTGCAAAGGATGTGGAGGAAGGGGAACTCTTTTGCACCATCGATGGGAATGCAGACTGGTGGACCCACTGTGGAAAGCAGTATGGAGTCACCTCAGGAAATAAAAAATGGAACTCTCTTATGACCCATTGATTCTATCCACTTCTGCAAGTTTATCCAAAGAAACCTGAAACACTAATTCAAAAGAATATCAGCATCTCTATGTTCATTGAAGCATTATTTATAATAGCCAATATTTGGAATCAGCTCATGTGTCCATCAGTAGATAAGTGGATAAACAGCTATGGTACATTTACAAAATGACATACTACTAGGTTGTAAAAAATGTATTTATTATTTTGATTTGAAGGACTATAAAATCTTAAGTGAACTGAAGTAAACTTTGACAACATTTGGAGAATTTTATGAAAGTCTGAGACAGTGGGGACAAGAGAGTCTAAGGTGATACAAAACCAGAATTAGGATATGTAAGGATGTTTGTTGCTGCTTTGGGGGTAAGGGAGGTGGAGGCAGACTGCGTATCCAAGTGCAGAATCACAGGCAGGTAAAACTTGTTTCTGTGTCTGGAAAGCCACCCAGCACCTAAAAGCATCAGGTTTGCTCATATGCATCTCAGTGTAGCTGGATCTCACAGGACTGAAAGGAGAACTGACCATCAAAGAGTATTTAACACCAATTTGCCGTTCACATGAATTTAAGACTTATGTGTATGACACATTCATAATTTACAAGAACAATACAAATAATGTAAATCAAGCTAAACATCTTATTTACAGTTTGTTGTAGTGGGTGGGTGGGAGAAATATATGAGAGCACAAATAATAAGTGAATGAATAAAACATGGGCCTGAAGTGTGGGAAGAGGGTGATAAAAAATAAAGTGAAGGATCACAATTTTATTTTATTGAAATCTACATGCTGTTAATTGATTTAGCAACCTTAAGTAGAAAATTCAGATCAGCTCTATAGTATTTTAATGGTTACTTGTCTCTATGTACCACAATACAATGAAAGCAAAGTTAATGTTGTAAATGCTGAAAACAGTTTGAAATTTTAGAGCATTGTTTTCCAAAAGTTTTCAACTTAATCATTAAAAACAAATTTGGATTGAAGTGCAACCTGTTAAATTAAACAAGGAAATATTTGTGAATGCAATTTCTAATGAGATTCTGTTCCACTTAGGTGAAGTTAATAAAATTTGAAATCCAGAACTAGAAGAAATAAAAAAGATGTAGTTAATATTGGGAAAACCATTCCACACTTGTTCAAAGAGAAGAGAATAGCACCAGATGAAGGACATGTAGCAGCAGCAGAGCCAGGGAAGCTGTCTCCCAGGTAGGACCCCTGCAGCACCCTCCCAGCTATACGTCCATTTATGCCTAACCTAATAAATACAAAAGTTACTTCAATACACGACTTATTCTGGAATAATGAAAATGCTTATTCAAGTTTATGAAAATAACTTCTCTTATAATGTAGTAGCAAAAAAAAAAGTGTAGCATTTGGGAAGGAGGAGAAAAGATATAATATTAGGGTATTGAAGAGTTAGAGGATTTTGCAGTGCTGCTCTGGATATCATGTTAAGAAGTTTAGTCTTAGAATTGTGTGGGGAAGATGGTAGATCCAAGAAAAGAAATGTCAACTTCAGGGAGACAAAAATCAGCAAAACCTGGAAGGGGATAAGGCAAACATTCTTTTGCATATTAAACTCAAAAATTAAACTCAAATAATTATTTTTGAGATAGAAAATTTAGTAAGAAATAATATAAATTTCATATATCCTGCATCATAATTTTAAGGTACATAATATGCCCATATTTAGTTTATTTATTTAGTGTTGTACAATTGCTTTAATGAGCATCAAACTATTTTTAAAGGTCTTTGTAGTTTTCTCATAATTTAAAATGCTTTCAAGTAAACAAGGTACCCCAAATACCATTTTTTCCCATTAAAAATATAAGGTCTTGGAGAAGAAAGATGGGAAAAGAGTAGGGGGCAGTGTTGACAGAGTTCTCTAGTGCCAGGACAGCTGGAGGACATGATAGGGAGCATGAGACATCTGCAGGACCCTGCAAATTGGAGTGGAGAAGCTCAAAAACAGTGTATGAGATCGGATAGAAGGAATATCTCTCAATCAGCCAACTGGAGGGAAAGGAGTAACACATACAACAAATCCAAAATACAGCCAGACAGCCCAAGTAAATGACATAAAGTGCACCCCAAGAGCAACAAGTTGAGGAAATCTAGGAGACGGAAACACTGAACTCCATAAATCTCCTAAACCAGAAATGCTCTCCATGAGGGCAAAAATTCAAAGAAGATTAATCCAAGGCAAAAACAAACAACAGACACCCAAGTGGGGAAAAAATAATCAATCCATCACCAAAAGGAAAGGAAGAATCCCCAGAAAGATCACTAAATGAAACAGAGGCAAGTAAACTATCAGATACGGAATTCAAAATAATAATGATACAAAAGTTCAATGAGCTCAGCCATCTCAAGCTATAAACAATTCCAGGAGAATATATGAGGAACTCCAGAAAAGGTAAAAGGAACTTTCTGAGAGCTACACCAACATGAAAAAGGACATAGAAACTATCAGTAAGAGCCAGGAGGAAATGAAGAATACAATTTCTGAATTGAAGAATACAGTAGAAGGAATCGACAGTAGGCTAAATGAAGCTGAGGATCAGAACAGCAAGATGGAGGACAATGCCAGTAGAAAATTATTCCAAGACAGTGCAATGGATTGAAAAAAGGCTGAACAAGAATAAAGAGGTTTTAAGAGAGCTGCAGGATAACATGAAACACAGTAATATCCATATCATAAGGATACCAGAGGAGAAGAGAAACAAAGGGTGCTTTTGTTCAAAAAGTCATGATAGAAAATTTCCCTAACATGATAAGTGAAAATGTTACTTGAGTGTAGGAAGCATAAAGAGTCTCAATGAGGAAGAATCCAAACAGATCCACTACAAGGCACATTATAATTAAAATGGCAAATTTCAAAGACAAAGAGAGAATCCTAAAAGCATCAAGAGAGAAACAGCAAATAATATATAAGGGGGCTTCAATAGGTTATCAAATGATTATTCAATGGAAACAATACAAGCCAGAAGGGAATGGCAAAAAATATTCTAAGTAATGGGAAACAAAGACCTGCAACCAAGAATATTGTACCCAGCAAGTCTCTTCTTGAAAATGGAAAAAGAAATTAAGAGTTTCTAAGACAAACATCAATAAGAATACATCTCTACCAAATCAGCATTACAAGAAATAATAAAGCATCTGCTTTAAAAAAAAAAGAAAGAAAGAAAGAAAATAAAGAAACATAGGGAGACATAGAGGAATACAGGTACAAAGTGGGAAAATGGCAATAAATAAGTATCAATCAATAATAACTTTAAATGTAAATGGAATAAATGCACCAATCAAAAGAAATAGAGTAGCTGAATGAATAAGAAAACATGACCCACCTCAGAATATAAGATCGACACAGATTGAAAGTGAAGAGATTGAAAAAATATATATCAAGCAAATGGACATGACAAAAAGGCTGGAGTAGCAATACTTATTTCAGAAAAAATAGCTTTTATGCTGAAGGCAATAAAAAGAGATAAGAAAGGACATTTCATAATACTTAAGGGAACACTCCATCAAGAAGAAATAACCCTGGTAAAGATACATGCACACAGTGTAGCAGTTCTGAAATATATAAGGAAAATCTTAGAGGACTTCAAAAAAGATATAGACAGCAACACATGAATAATAGGGGGTTGTAATACCTCACTATCAACAATGGACAGATCTTTCAAACAAAAAATGACCAAGGACGTTGTAACATTGAACAACACTCTAGAAAAATTGGACTGAACTGATATATACAGAACCTTTCACCCCAAAGAAGCAAAATACACATTCTTTTCAAATGCACATGGAACATTCTCTAAGAGAGATCACATGATAGGTCACAAGACAAGCCTCCACAAATACAAGAAAACTGAAATCATACCAAGCATCCTCTCACATTACAATGGCTTGAAACTAGAAACCAATCTCAAGGGGAAAAAAACAAATACACTTTAACTCATGGAGACTGAATAACGTGCTTTTAAGTAAGGAACGGGTAAACAATGAGATCAAAGATGAAATTTTAAAGTTTTTGGAAACAAATGACAATGAATACACAACAGTCCAAAACCTATGGGACATAGCAAGGGCAGTCCTCAGAGGGAAAGTCATAGTAATACTGGCCTACCTAAAAAAGGTCAGAAGAAGCTTATGCAAATAACCTAACAATAAAGCTGCAAGAACTAGAGGAGCAACAGCAAACAAAGCCCAGAGCAAGCAGAAAGAAGTCATCAAGATCAGAGCAGAATTAAATAACTTAGAGATTAAATCTACAACTTGAAGAACCAACAATCCAGGAGTTGGTTCTTTGAAAAAATAAACAAACTTGACAAGCCTTTATCCAGGCTCATTAAGAAAAGAGAGAGCCGACTCAAATAAACAGAATCAGAAATGTCAGAGGAGAAATCACAACTGATACATCAGAAATACAAAGGATTGTAAGAAATTACTACAAACTTCTATATGATAAGAAATATGACAATCAGGGTGAAATGGAAAAATTTCTGGAAATGTATAATCTACCAAAACTGAATCCAGAATAAGTAGAAAGCCAAAATAGGCCGATGACAACTAGTGAAATTGAATAAGCAATAAGCACAGGAGCTCTGGACCGGATGGCTACACAGGTAAATTCTCCCAAACATTTAAAGAAGAACTAACTCCTATCCTTCTCAACCTATTCCAAAAAATCCAAGAAGAGGGAAGACTCCCAAACTCTTTCTATGAGGACAATATTATTCTAATTCCAAAACTAGGTCAAGATACAACAAAGAAAGAAAACAATAGGCTAGTATCTCTGATGAACATAGATGCTGAGATTCTCAACAAAATATTAGCCAACAGGATACAGCAATACATTTAAAAGATCATACAACATGATCAAGTGGGTTTCATCCCAGGGATGCAAGGATGGTACAACATTTGCAAATCAATACATGTAACACACCACATCAAAATGAATGAAAGACAAAAACCATATGATCATATCAATAGATGCTGAAAAAGCATTTGATAAAATACAGCAACCAGTTATGATAAAAACCTTCAGCAAAATGGGAATAGAGGGAGCATATCTCAACATTATAAAGGCCATATATGATAAATCTGAAGCCAACATCACACTCAATGGGCAAAATATATAAGCTTTTCTCTTAAGATCAGGAACAAGACAAGGCTGTCCACTTTCTGCACTTATGTACAACATCGTCTTGGAAGTTCTAGCCATAGCTATCAGAGAAGAGAAAGCAATCAAAGATATCCAAATTGGAAAGGAGGAAGTCAAACATTATTTGCAGGTGACATGATAGTGTACATAGAAAACCCTAAGACTCCGCCGAAAACTTACTTGACCTAAAAAGCAAATTTAGCAAAATAGCTGGATATAAAGTCAATATCCAGAAATCAAAAGAATTTTTGTACACCAATAATAAAACATCAGTGATAGAAGCTAGAAAACAAATCCCATTTATCATAGCAACAAGAAAACAAAAGTACTTAAAAATCAACTTAACTAAGGAGGCAAAAGACCTGTATTCAGAAAGCTACAGAACACTGAAGAAAGAAATGAAGGAAGATACACATAAATGGAAGCATATACCATGTCCATTGATGGGAAGAATTAACATCATTAAAATGTCCATACTACCCAAAGCAATCTATAGATTCAATGCAATCCCAATTAAAATACCAATGACATACTTCACAGAGATAGAAATAATGCTTCAAAAATGTATATGGAGCCAAAATGCCCACAAATAGCCACAACAATCTTGAGAAATAGGAACAAGGTAGGAGGAATCACAATACCCAACATCAAACTACACTACAAGGCTACTGTAATCAAAACAGTCTGTACTGGTCTAAGAATAGACAAATAGCCCAGAGCTAAAGGCTCTCTATTAATTGAACAGACTCTATGGTCAATTAATATTCAACCAAGGAGGAAAGAACACAAAATGGAGTAAAAACATTCTCTTCAACAAATGGTGTTGTGAGAACTGGGCAGCAACATGCCAAAAAATAAAACTAGACCACCAACTTACACCATATAGCAAAATAAACTCAAGATGGATAAAGGACTTAAATATAAGCATTGTCACCATAATGGTCTTGGAGGAAAATATAGGCAGTAAAATTTTAGATATCCTACACAGAAATATGTTTATTGATCCTTCACCAAGGGGAAAAGAAATCAAAAAACAAATAAACAAATGGGACTATATCAAATTGAAAAGTTTCTGTTCAGCTAAAGAAAACACCAGCAAAATTCAAAGGGAACCAACTGTATGGGAAAACATATTTGCCAATGATACCTCAGATAAGGTTTTATATCCAAAATATATAAAGAACTAATGTGACTCAACACCAGGGAGACAGACAGCCCAATTAAAAAATGGGCAAAGGATCTGAACAGACAAATCTCTGAGGGAGACATACAAAGTGCCCAAAAGCACATGAATGAATGCTCAACATCACTAGCCATCAGAGAGATGCAAATTAAAACCACAATAAAATACAACCTCACACCTGTCAGAATAGCAGTCATCAACAAATCAACAAACAAGTGTTGGTGAGGATGTGGAACCCTGTGCACTGTTGGTGGGAATGCAGACTGGTGCAGCCACAATGGAAAACAGTATGGAGTTTCCTTAAAAAACTAAACATGGAATTGCCTTTTGACCCAGCAATTCCACTATTAGGACTATATCCAAAGAATCCTTAAACACCAATTCGTAAGAACCTATGTACCCCTATGTTTTTAGCATTGCTATTTACCATATCCATGTGCTGGAAACAGCACTAACTGCCCATCAGTGGATGATTGGATCCAAAAATTTTGGGCCCTGGTAGCACAGTGGGTAGGGCGCTGGCCTGCGAACCCAAGGGTCGCAGTTTCGATTCCTCAGCTGGGGCACATGGCAGGGTTGCAAACCAGGTCTCCAGTCGGACCTGTGGCTGGAGTTGGCGGGGAGGGGCATCCATACATTGATGTCTCTCTCCCTCTCTGCCACTCTCCATTCCCTTCTTTCTAAAAATGATGAAATAAAATCTTTAAGGAAGAAAAAAAAACTTTGGTACACTTACAGGATGGAATACTACACAGCAGAAAGAAAGAAGGATCTCCTACTCTTTGCAACAACATGGATGGAACTGGAAAGTATTACGCTTAGTGAAATAATCCAGTCAGTGAAAGACAAATACCATATGATCTCACCCTTAATAGGACACTAATAAACAAAATAAACAAACAAGCAAAATGCAACTAGATACATGAATACAATGAGTAGACCTTCAGTGGGCAGAGGGGAGGAAGGAGATGGGGGGATTAGGCAAAGAAGGGGAGCAATTTAGTCAAGGAACTACCATGGAAGGACCATGGACATGGACAACAAGTGGGATTGACTTTGGTGGGAAGTGGGTGAGTAGGGAAGGGGACAGAGGAAAGGAAAAAGGGGATGGATATAATAAAACAACAGTAAAATTAGATTTAAAAATATATATGTAAGCTCTTGATTCTTGGATTCTTCTGCTAAAGGAATTTCAAGGATGTAACACTTACAGTTGGATGACCTCTGTTCATATAGATGACAATGAACATGTCAGAACATCTCAGACACCCATCCATGCACACATTTGCCCAAGCACATACATGTGCTCAAGCACACACATGTTTATATACAGCATGTTTTTTTTCTGGAGAAGGAATTGTATACTAAATTCAAGAATTATTTTTGTAATATTTTATAACACTTATAGAATCATGAAGGGATAATTGTAAATTACATAGAACATCACCCTATCCAAAATGATACATTTCATAGCCTTCCAAATCACAGAGGTTTTACAGTTTTGAAGTGTCTGATTTTATAACTATCATTTTATTGTGTAGAAAAAGATAGACTCCTACCAGCATTCAACATTGTAATTGGCACTTCCTCCAATATCCCCTATTTAATCCTCAAAGATATCCTGGGAAATAGGAATTTTGCATCCCACATTTATAAAGGTAAAATTAAACATAGATTAGTTAAAAATTGAGCCTATCTTATGGTAGCTACAGAATTTGCTACTTGAAGATGAAACTAAGGACTTACACAATGTCCTATTTACAGAGCAAATAGGCCCTAACCTAGACAGATGATTAGTTCATTGTAGAGAGCCTGCTGGAGTACAGGAGCTGAGGTAGAAAGTTGAAGTCTCTCCCAATGACCTTTGATCCCTGCCACTGCCTGAAATGTACTCAATCTTACCAAGATGAAAATCTGAATTGCCTGACTCCAAAGTCAATTTATTTCCTGGAGAAAATATCTACTACCAATACCAAAGAAAAGTAGAATCATTTTACTTTTGTCAGGGCAGCCTTGCTTAGAGAAATCACACTTGGAGAATGCTGTAGAATCAATCAATGAGTTTATTTGGGGAAGTGGGAAACAGGGGAACAGGGAAAACAGGGAGCTGTGAAGGAAGAAACTTTTAGATAAGTCATCTTCGACTTGACATCACTGAGTTAGGGTTTTTACCCTAGCTGCTGCATGCAGTTACACAGGTGTACACTTCAGAGGAAAATTAGTTAACCAACGAAAAGTCCAATAACCTGAAGGAGCTAAATAGGATTATCTATTAGGCCACCAGTGGCAAACACAAGGCCCTTGGGCTGAATCTGGCCCTCCACTTTGTTTTGTCCAGCCTGGCACTTTCCACCCAGCACTTTGTTTCTACCCAGCTCACTTAACTATTTAAAGAGTAGTTACATTTATACAGTCCTAAAGTTACATTAGGTCCTTTGAAGGCAACTGCGAGGCTGATGTGGCCCCCAGTGAAAATTAGTTTGACACCCCAATAATTAGGCAATCTGCTTCATTACTGCCTCACTAGGGATCTCCAGACAGGTTAACTTTATTAACCCATTCAAAAGTTTCTTGGCTGGTTCCATTACCACATTCAGCCAGGCCAAGTATGTAAACATTGACTGCACAGTTTTAACTAAAGTACAGGTACAATCAAAGTCCAAAGATACGTGCTGCCTCTATGTTAGCTGCCCCCATATCCTGACAACATTGCTATGTAAGATTTATTTGCAGATTTCATAATCACTCAAAATTGTGATAGTAAAGGGCACTTACAGCTAACATTGATTTTGGGAAGACCATCATTTAAGGAAAGTGTGAGAGTGAGATGCCAGGGCAAGTGTAAGAAGTTTACAGTACATGTCATCCTTTCTTCAACATTCCCAAACAGATATTGCTAAAAAATGGTCTACAGGCTTCTGTTTCTGGGAGCTGTACATCTTCGGGTTTCCATTACATTTACTCACTACATTTAACCTTCTGTCATCAAGGTCACTGCTTTGATAAATGACTCAAAGTTACAATGAAAGTTGCAGGTAAGAAAAAGGGGAAGTAGCTGGTGGGAGACAGACGGTGGAGCCAGCATGGAGGAAACTTCACTAAGGATAATACACTTGCCAGATGAGGATCAATCATGTGGATCTCACAGCCTTTAATATTTGTCGGCAGTTCATCTCAAATGGTGAAAAATATGGCATTGGCTATTTATTTGAGAAATGTTACACAGTTTCACATATTTTCTGTTTCTCCTTACCTCTAGAGGATTGCTAACACTACCATTAAGGAAAGTTATTGTGTTGAAAGCAAGCACTACAAAAATTGAGTTTTCTTCATTCCTTAGACAGTCTCTTTGCTCTTTCATTTATCTCACCTGTGCTCTATAAACAGGAGACTTAATTTTCCAACAAAACTATTTTGACAGTTCATTTAATAGCAAATTCTATATTGAGGCAATCTTAGTAGGTTGATACTTGATAAGTTGCTATACTGAATATTTTTAAAGAGTCAAGATGATACATGCTCTCAAAAATAAATATGTTGATTAAAATATAACCAAATATTATGCACAATATTTCAATGTAAGTTGTTCTTGACATTTTTGATAGATTAATTTTTTTATCCATATTAGTATTCTCATGTTTAAATAGCATAATTACCATGTTAACTCAAAATTAATTCAAAGCAATTTAACTTTTTAATTGATTTGATTACTATGTTCAAACTGGTCCCAAATACAATACACCTTTGCTTAAATATAAAACAAAAAGAAAGTTAAGGGTTAGATAATAAAAAGAAGAGTGTAGATCAGAAGAGGAACTGCAGAAGGAGGCAGAGAACAGTGGGAATGCAGAGTATGAAGGCTGGGTGGTGGGCAAGCAGGACCGGCTATGTATTCTGCAGAGCCCAGTGCAAAATAAAAATGTAGAACCAACACCGTGCTTTAAAAATTACTAAGAATTTCAAAGGTCGCTGGTTTGATTCCCAGTCAGGGCACATAATCAGGTTGCAAGCCAAGTCTCCAACAGTCTGTAGCTGGAAAGGCAACCCATACATTGATGTTTCTCTCCCTTTGTTTCTCCCTCCCTGCACTTCTTTCTCTAAAAATAATGAATAAAAATCTTTTTAAAAATTTCAAGGTAGCAAGAGTGTTAAGCCAACTACAGGGCCCTTCTAAACTCAGAACCCTGGGGGAGTGCATAGGTTACACACCCATGAAGCTATGCAAGGAAGTGATGAAACACAAGTGCACAAACTAACCTCCTCAGCTCTCAAACCAACACAGCACCATTTGCCTCCTGTGATGGTCCATTTTCTGTGTCAATTTAGCCAACCACATGGTACCCAGATTAAACATTTCTGGGTATGTGTGGGTGCTTCCTGATGACAGCATTTGAAACCTACAGACTGCCCTTTGCAATGGGTGGACATCATCCAATTGAGGTCCTGAATGGAACAAAAGGTGAAGAAAGGGAAAATTCACTCCTTTTTTGTTCCTGCCTCAGTGCTTGAGCTATAAACAGGTGTGAATTTATACCATCAGTCCCCTGGTTCTCAGACCTTTGGATTCACACGGAGTTATACCACTCTTTCCTGAGTCCCCAGCTTGCAGATGGCAGATTGTAGGACTTCTCAACCTTTATAATCAAGTGAACCAATTCCTCATAATAAAGCTACTGATTCTGTTTCTCTGGACAACTGTGACTAATATATTTCCTCAACAGGGATATCTTGTTTGGATATTACACCTGAAAGCATGTTTTCTGAGAAATCCATCTTGTTTTCCTGGCTGAGATAAAAATTTTACTTAGTAACTAGTCTCTTTTGGGCAAATCTTTCTATTGAATTTCATCCCACTCCATTTATACCTCATCTGGAATCCAAAATACCCTAAGTTTAGGGTTGATCATTGTTTTCCTATAACTTCCCAAGTTTTTTTTTTTTTTTTTTTTTTTTTTTTTTTTTTTTTTTTTTTTTTTTTTTTTTTTTTTTTTTTTTTTTTTTTTTTTTTTTTTTTTTTTTTTTTTTTTTTTTTTAATTTTATTGTTGTTGTATTACATCCATCCCTTTTTTTCATGTACTATACCTTACATTGGTGAAAGAATGAGGATGAAGATGGTTGTTCTTCCTAAGAGAGCTGTTCAATCTGAGTTTACCAGGTGAATATATCCACTGTTTAACATTATAAATATAAATAGTGCATACATTGCATCATGACCATGATTACCTTTGGTCTGCACCACTAATTTGACCCAGTATTTAAAACAACCTTTACTGAGAAATAAAGTACATCAGAGTCCAGTTCTGATTATTTGGAGCAAATGGAATTTGTTTCACTGTTGTAAATACAATATCCATTTGTGATGGTGAGCCCAGGGCTCCTTTGGCAACCCCTAAAACTGGAGTGTCCTTTCACTAATGCTATTTTCCATAGTTGTTAGGCTTGGCTTAAACTCCAGCTTCCAAATAACAACCTACCTTCCAATGGAGACCAAGCCATCCCTTTAACCCTAGAAAATTTGTCTGGAGCAAATTCTCCAAAATGATGATTTTCTTGAAGTACAGAAGAAAGGATAATTTCCATATATATATATATATATATATATATATATATATATATATAGTTATATAGTTATATAACATATATATATAATGTTATCTTTTTTAATGTCATTCTTGTGTTTTCAGTGATGTGCATATAATATTTTAAGATGTAGGGTAGAATATTTATGTAATTTATATAAAAATAAATATGCTCCCACCAGAGTGAATGATGAGTTCCTTTTTCTCCACAACCTTCCCAATATGTGTTACTATTTGTATTGTTAATAGCAGGCATTCTAACAGGTGTGAGGTGGTATCTTATTGTAGTTATGATTTGCATTTTCCAATAGCTAATGAAATTCAGCATCTTTTCTTATATCTGTTGGCCAGTTATTTGTATGTCATATTAGGAGAAGGGTCTATTCAGGTCCCCTGTTCATTTTTCAATTGGATTATTTGCTGTTGAGATGTATGAGTTCTTTACAGACTTTGGATATTAACCACTTGTCAGGGCTATTGTTTATAAATATAATCTCCCATTTAATTGGTTGCATTTTTGTTTTGTTGACAATTTCTTTCATGTGAAAAGCTTTTTAGTTTGATATGGTCTCATTCATTTATTCTTACCTTTACTTCCCTTGCCTTTGGGGTCAAATTCATAAAATGTTCCCTAAGATCAAGGTCCACAAGTTCAATACCTATGTTTTCTTCTATGTAATTTATTGTTTCAGGACTTGTATTTAGGTTTTGATTGATTTTTTAAAATACTTTATTTATTATTATTAGAGAGAGTTGTAGGGAGAGAGGCAGAGAGGGAGAGAGACATCAATGTGTGGTTGCCTTTCACCTACCTCCAGCTACGGATCTGGCTGGAGACCTGCTTTGCAACCTGGTTATATGCCCTGGCTGGGGTTTTGATTGATTTTGAATTAATTTTTGAATATGGAGACAAAAACTAGTTTAGTTTTATTATTTTTCACATGGTTTTCCAATTTTCCCAGCACCATTTATTGAAGAGATTTACTTTTCTTCACTGTACATTTTTGTCTCCATTTTTGAAAATTATTTGTCAAAGCACATGCGGATTTATTTCTGGGCTCTCTCATTCTCTCTTTCGCCTAGGAACCATACCTGACCTGCTATAAAGGAAACTGTAAAAAGAGTGAGACATCAAAAGCTCTACTACTGAAGCTATGAGACAGTTAACCATGGTCTCATTTCAGGGTCTTAAAGAAAGGAGAAAATTAATTCCATCATAACCATTTCATATTAACCACATCTCTTGAAACTGGTTCAGAAGCATATTTTACTCACTTATATGTCTATATATATAATAAATGCTCAAGAAATTAATACTAAATTTTATTATCAACAGTTTTTACATGTATTTCTATTATCTGATATAATAAATCCTGCCAGATAATATGATAAAACTCTACCATTCATTTTATTTTTAAAATTAATTTTATTTATTATTGTTGTATTATAATTGTTTCATTTTTCTGCCATTGCTCTTCCCTGCCCCATCTCCAATAGCAAGTCTCCACCTCATTGTCCATGTCCATGGATCCTTCACACTAGCTTCTCAACTGAATCATTTCCCATCTTTCCCCTTCTCTCCCACCCACCTAGTCACTGTCATTCTGCTCCTTTTTTCCCCTACATCTCTTGTTCTGTTGTGCTTGTCTATTTGTTTTTGTTCATTAATCTTCTGTATTAAATGAGAATATATGGTATTTATTTTTCACTGCCTGTCTTTTTTTTTTTTTTTTCAAAGATTTTATTTCATTATTTTTAGAAAGAGGGAAAGGGAGAGAGGCAGAGAGGGAGAGAATCAATGTATGGTTGTGTTTCACCTGCCTCCAGACACAGACCTGACTGGAGACCTGGTTTGCAACCTGGTTATGTGCCCTGGCTGGGGAATCGAACCAGTGACCTTTGGGGTTGCAGGCCGGCACCTTAACCACTGTGCTACCAGCCAGGGCTGCCTGTCTTATTTACTAAACATGATGCTCTCCAATTCCATCCATGCTATCACAAATGGTAGGAGTTCCTTCTTTCTTTCTTCTGCATAGAACTCCATTATGTAAATGTACCACAGATTTTTTATCTATTCATCCACTGAAGGACACTTAGGTTGTTTCCAGCATGTGGCTATTGTAAATACCGCTGCTATGAACATAGGGATACACAGGTGCTTCTGAATTGGTGTTTCAGAATTATAATCCTAGAAGTGGAATCACTGGGTCATAAGGCAGTTCTATTCTTAGTTTTTTGAGGAAGTTCCATTGTTTCTTCCATTGTGGCTGCACCAGTTGCATTCCTACCAGCAGTGCCTTAGGGTTCTCTTTCCTCCACATCCTCACCACACTTATTATTTGTTGACTTGTTGATGATGGCCATTCTGAGAGGTGTTAGGTGGAATCTCATTGTGGTTTTAATTTGCATATCTCTGATGGCTAGTGATGTTGAGCATTCTTTCATATGTCTATAGGCCCTGTATATCTTCGTTGGAGAAGTGTCTATTCAGGTCCTTTGCCCATTTTTAATTGGGTTGTCTTTATCCCACATCTTGAGTCATATTAGTTCTTTATACATTTTGGAGATTACACCCTTGTCTGAAGTGTCATTGACAAAAGTTTTCCCAGGACAGAGGGGAGCAAAAAGGGGATGGATGTAATACAACAACAATAAAATTAAAAAAAAAAAAAAAAAAAAGTGTTTCCATATGATCAGCTCCCTTTTCATTTTGTTGATAGAAACTTCTCAGTTTCTTTAGTTGAGTAGAGACTTCTCAGTTTGATGTAATCCCATTTATAAAATTTGTTCCTTTATTACCTTTGCCCTGGGCCCTGGGTGCTGGCTCAGTGGATAGGAGCCAGCTTGCAAACCCAAAGGTCATTGGTTCAATTCCCACCCAGGGCACATAACCAGGTTGCAAGCCAGGTCTCCATCCAGGTTGGTAGCTGGAGGCAGGTGAAAGGCAACCATATGTTGACATTTCTCACCTCTCTGCCTCTCTCCCTTCCCCTCTCACTGGAATTAATAATTTTTTAAAATCTTTTAAAAACTTAAGTTAACTTTGCCCTAAGAGAGATATCAGTGAAAATATTGCTGCATGGGATATCTGCAAATTTCTTGCCTATGTTTTCTTCTAGGACTTTTATGGTGGCATGGCTTATGTTTACGCCTTATCCATCTTGAGTGCATTCTGGTGTGTGATATAAGTTGGTGATCTAGTTTCACATTTCTCTGCATGTGCCTGTACAATTCTCCCAAAACCACTTGTTGAAGAGGCTATTTGCACTTAAGTTTTGTTCCTTCCCCCTTCCCAAATATTAGTTGCCCATAGAGTTTACTTTTGGGCTCTCTATTCTGTTCTATTGATCTGTATGTCTGTTCTTGTGCCAGCACCAGACTTTTGATTACTATGGCTTTGTAATATAGTTTTTTAAATCTGGTATTGTTATTCCTCCTACTTTGTTCTTCTTTCTCAAGATTGCTGTAGTTATTTGGGGTAATTTTTGAAGTATTTGTTCTAAGTCTGTGAAATACGACATCGGTATTTTAATAGGAATTGTGTTGAATCTACACATTGCATTGGGCAGCATGGACATTTTAATGATGTTAATTCTATCCATTCATGAACATGGCATATGCGTTCATTTATTTGCATCTTCCTTAATTACTTTCTTCAGTGTTCTGTAGCTTTCTGAGTACAGGTCTTCTATCTCCTTGGTTAAATTTATTCCTAGGTACTTTTTTGTTATTATTATTATAGAAAATAGGATTTGTTTTCTAATTTCTTTCTCTGATGTTTCATTGTCGGTGTATAAAAATGCCTTCAATATCTGAATGTTGACTTTGTATCCAGCTATTTTACCAAATTCATTTTTAAGTTGAGTGGTTTTTTAGTGGAGTCTATAGTTTTGTTTTGTTTTTTATGTACATTATCATGTCATCTACAAACAATGACAATTTTACTTCTTCCTTTCCAATTTGAATGATTTTGATTTCTTTTCCTTGTCTATTTGGTGTGGCTAGAACTTCCAAATCTTTGTTGAATAGATGTGGAGAAAGTGGACGGCATTGTCTTGTTCCTGATCTTAAGGGAAAGGTTTTCAGTTTTTGCCCATTGAGTATGACGTGAGCTTCAGGTTTCTCATATATGGTCTTTATTATGTTGAGGTGTGCTCCCTTTGTTCCCATCTTGCTGAGCATTTTTATCATAAAGAGTGCTGTACTTTATCAAATGCTTTTTTTAAGCATTTATCAATATGATCATATAGTATTTGTCTTTCATTTTGTTTATGTGGTGTATTATGTTTATTGATTTGTGAATATTGTACCACCCTTGCATCCTTGGGATGCATTCCACTGGACCATTTTAATATATTGCTGGATCTGTTTTGCCAATATTTTGTTAAGCATTTTGGCATTTAAGTTCATCAGATATATTGGCCTTTAATTTTCTTTCTAAATTGTGCCTTGATCTGGTTTTGGGATTAGAATAACACTGGCCTCATAGAAAGAGTTTGGGAGTCTTCCTTCTTCTTGGTTATTTTTGGAATAGGTTGAGAAGGATAGGATTTAGTTCTTCCCTAAATGTTTGGTAAAATTCACCTATGCAGCCATTTGGTGCAGTGCTCTTGTGTGCTGGGAGCTTATTGATTACTTCTTCAATTTAACTAGCTGATATTAGTCTATTCAGACTTTCTGCTTCTTCTTGATTCTGTTTTGCTAGATTATATGTTTCCAGAAATTTGCCTATTTTACCCAGGTTGTCAAATATCTTTTCATGTAGTTATTTGTAGTAATTTCTTACAATCTTTTGTATTTCTGTTGTTTTGGTTGTGATTTCTCCTCTGTTGTTTCTAATTTTGTTTATTTGGGTCCTCTCTCTCTTTTTCTTGATGAGTCTGGTTAAAGGCTTGTCAATTTGGTTTATGTTTTCAAAAAACCAGCTCCTGGATTTATTGATTCTTTGAATTGCATTTTTGTCTCTAAGTCATTTAATTCTGCTCTGATCTTATTATTTTCTTCCTTCTATTTGTTCCTGGGCGTTTTTGTTTTTTTTTTTTTTTTTTTTTTTTTTTTTTTTTTTTTTTTTTTTTTTTTTTTTTTTTTTTTTTTTTTTTTTTTTTTTTTTTTTTTTTTTTTTTTTTTTTTTTTTTTTTTTTTTTTTTTTTTTTTTTTTTTTTTTTTTTTTTTTTTTTTTTTTTTTTTTTTTTTTTTTACTGTTATTCCCCTAGTTTTTGCAGCTCTGTGGTTAGGTTGTTTGCCTAAGCTTTTTTTAACCTTTTTTAGGTAGACCTGTATTGCTATGGATTTCCCTCTGGGAACTGCCTTTGCTATGTCCCATAGGTTTTGGGTTGTTGTGTATTCATTTTTATTAATTTCCAGAAACATTTTGATTTCTTCTTTGATCTCATTGTTAACCCATTCATTACTTAATAACATGTTACTCGATATCCATGAATTAGAATATTGGTGTTTTTTTTTTTTTTTCCCCCTTGAGTTTGGTTTCTAGTTTCAAGCCATTGTGATCTGAGAAAATGCTTGTTATGACTTCAGTTTTCTTATATTTGTGGAGGCTTGTCTTGTGTTCTACCATGTGGTCTGCCTTTGAGAAAGTTTCATGTGCATTTGAAAAGAATGTATATTTTGCTTCTTTGGTGTGAAAAGTCCTATGTATATCAGTTAAATTCATTTCATCTAGAGTGTTGTTCAATGCCAGAATATCCTTTGCTTAGAAGATTGGTTCATTGTTGATAAATGGGTATTAAAATCCACTACAATGAGAGTATTGCTGTTGATATCCTTTTTGAAGTCTTCCAAGATTTATATATATATATATATATATATATATATATATATATATATATATATATTGCTCCTACATTGGGTGCAGGTAATTTTACAAGGGTTATATATTCTTAATGGATTTTCCCCTTAGGTGAATGTCCTTCTTTGTCTCTTTTTATGGTCTTCATCGTAAAATCATTTTTTTTCTGATGTAAGTACTTTTAGCCAGCCTTTTTTCATGTCCATTTGCTTATAGAAATTTGTTTTTCTATAACTTTCCTTTCAATATGTGTTGATCTTTTGTTTTGAGGTGGGTCTCCCGTAGACAGTATATATGTGGGTCATGTTTTCTTATCCATTCATCTACCCTCTGTCTTTTGACTGGTGCATTTAATCCATTTAGGGGTAATGTTATTATTGACAGTTACTTCTTCATTGACATTTTCCCCTTGTTTTTGTGTTCCTCTCTGTTTATCTCTGTCTCTTCTTCTTTTCAAAGTAGGCCCTTTAGCATCTCTTGCAATGCTGGTTTCAAGGAGATCTATTCTTTTAGCCTTTTTTTTTTTTTTTTTTTTTTTTTGGTCTGGGAAACTCCCCATTTCACATTCCCTTTTGAATGATAACCTTGCTGCATAGAATACTCTTGGTTTCAGGCCTTATTTTCAATTACTTGGAATATATTTTGCCATTTCCTTCTGGCTTGTAGTGTTTCTGTTGAGAAATCAGTTGATAAACTTATCAGAACTCCCTTATATATTATTAGCTGTTTCTCTCTTGATACTTTTAGGATCCTCTCCTTGTCTTTGAAATTTGCCATTTTAATTATGATGTGTCTTGGTGTAGGCCTTTTGGGTTCTCTCTTCATTGAGACCCTCTCTGTTTCCTGAATTTGAGTGACATGTTTTCCCTCATCAAGTTAGGGAAGTTTTCTATCATCACTTTTTGAAACATGTTTTCTAACCCTTGCTTTTCTTCACCTTCTGAAATCCCTACAATATGGATGTTATTATGTTTCATGTTGTCCTGCAGCTCTCTTAAACCTCTTCATTCTTTTTCAGTTTTATTTTCATTTTGTTGCACTATTTAGATATTTTTTTCCTTATTGTTCTCCAATTCACTGATCTGGTCCTCTGCTTCCTCTAAGCTGCTTTGGATTCCTACTATTCTGTTCTTCAACCAGAAATTATATTCTTCATTTCCTCTTGGTTCTTATTGATGGTTTCTAAGTTCTTTTTAATACTGCTGTAATTTTCAGTAAGTTCCTTGTAGTTGCCCTGGAGCTCTTTGTAGCTTTCTTTGAGCTCATTGAGTTCATTGAGCTTTCTTATAACCATTGTTTTGAATTCCATGTCTGATAGTTTGCTTGTTTCTATTTCACTTAGAAGTCTTTCTGGGAATTCCTCCTTTCTTTTCAGTGATGGACCGTTTCTTTTTCTCCTCATTTTGGGTGTCTGTCCTTGCTTGTTTTTGTTTCTTTGATTAATCTGCTATGAGTCCCTGTCTTCCTGGAGTGCCCTTCTCTGGTAGGAGACCTATGGGATTCGGTGGTGCAGCCTCCTAGAGTTCCTCAACTTGTTGCTCTTTGGATGCCCTTTATGTCACTAATTTGGGCTGTCTGGTTGTATTTTGGATTTGGCTTATATGTTGCTTCTTGATGAGTTTTTCTCTTCAGCTAGCTGATTGAGAGACACTCCTTTTACCAAGTCTCATGTACTGTTACTAAGCTGCTCCTAAAACAGAACCATTTGGGGATTAATAATTCTTGTAGATCTCAGTGTAACTCAGATGCTTAAGGTTAGCAGAGGTCCATTTCCTTAGTCTACCTCTTTTTCTTGATCAAGTCTCTCTGCATTCTGCAGTCAGACTTCAGGGCCTTAAGAGGGCAGTCCCTAGCAATTTGGAGTCTGTTAGAGTCAGGGATGGTTCCGAATGCCATGCCCCTGGTAGGCTGAGTCTCCAGCAGCTGGGCATAGCGGGGCACAGCTGGGTCTGCAGAGTGGGGTGCAGAAGCCTCTCCCTTCATGCACTGGTTCTGAAGAAGCTTCCCCCCTTGTGCTGGTTCTGCAAGGTGGACTCCAAGCACTGAGGGTGACATCGAACCACCATTGTTTGTGCTGCAGCAGCCTCCCCTTTCACACAGGTTCTGCATGGCAGGCTCCCTGAGAGTTGGCACAACAGTGCATGCAAGGGCCTCCCTTCCCTCCCAGGTTCTGAGCTGCTGGCTCTGCCAGGTGGCAGCCATAGATCTCTGCTTTTATGCTGCTGACACCTGTTGCACTCCCTCCTGGTGCTTCTGGCAAGGGAGCTCTTGTCCCCCTCTCTGGTTCTGGCAGCAGCATTCCAGCTCTCTCAGTCACCACCTCTGAAGCTCTGACATTCTTTCCAACTCACACAGACCCTCGCCATGGAGGAGCTCAACTCCTTAATCTTTCCGAATTTGTGCTTACTGTTCATACTGTTTGCTACTCAAATATCTAGTCAACAAGTAGCCTGAAGCTGTCTTTAGTAAGAGCTACCTCTCTGGGCAGTTTCCCCTGTGGCTCTGTTTAGATGACTTCTACCATTCATTTTCAAATAGACGATCTATAATAAGCTGATATTAAGTGACAACAGGCTAGTCATTCTTGAATCTAAACCAATATGTGAGGAATTATGGCTTAAATTTTGACAAATATTTTGAAACATTTTTTGTTTTAGATTTTGTTTTCAGGTTTAATTAGCTACTAGAGATTGAATCAAATAAAAGGGAAGGCTTTCCTGGCATCAAAGATAGGTAAGTCTAAAGAATGGACTGAAAGGGAAGGTGGTGGTATTCTGGTTTTTATATGCAATCCTGGTATTGTAATAGTTTTACTATCTAGATGGGACCTGATGTTAAAGAGTAGAGCAGATACCTCTCTACTACGTCATGGATTTCCCTTTAGCCCAGTTTCCTCCTCTGTATGCCTTAGGGAATGCTTTTTAACAAGATATCAGTTGTTGATTATGCTGGAAAAAAATGACAGGGATAATGAAAATTAGACATAATTTGAAAAGGTCACTTGTAGGCTAATATTTAAACCACCTTAGCAGAATTGAAAGTTCAAAACTACATAACAGAAAGAAGAAACTTCTGCTTTTTGCGAAAACATGGATGGAAGTGGAGAACATGGAAGTGAAATAAGCCAGATGATAAAAGACAAATACCATATGAACTTATCTAATATTGGAACCTAATGAACAAAACAAACAAATGAGAAAAAATAGAACCAGAGGCATGGAAACAGGGGACAGACTGACTGTGACCATAAGGGATATGGGATAGGGAGAAGGGGGAAAGAAGGGGAAGGGTTTAGTCAAGGAACTTGTATAAATAACCCATGGATTTGGACAACAGGGTGAGAACTGATTGTGGGAGAGTTAGGAGAGTGAGGAGGTAAGTGGGGCAGAGGAAAGCAACAGGGTGAAAATGGAACAACAACAATAAAAATGATTTTAAAATGTTATGAAATGCACTTTGCCTTCCATGACAGGACTTGAAAGGGTTGGTTCAAATCCTGTAAGAGACAACAGAACTACACTTGATGTCAAGAGGTCAGTTGGCTAAATTGTTAATCTGGGCCCAGGGAACCATGCTCAGCATGTTGTTAAGTAAGATCTTGTTGATGTGATGGGTAAAGTATTCTTATAGGAATATACTGAGTCACAAAGCTGTAAGTAACTTGCCTAAGGTCAAGTAGTTAGTAAATTGTGAAAAGTTAAATCTATCATCAAAATCCAAACAAGAGAGTTCTGGCAAGATGGCAGAGGAGTAAGTGGAGCTACACCAATCTCCTCCAATCTCCTCCCAGGTCATATGTGGAATTACTTTTTTTGGAGAAAAAGTCAGCTGGAATTACCAACAGAACACCAGCTGCAAAGAAGTCCTATAACCACAGACAAAACAGAAGAGGCCACTTCATCACAAAGTGAATGGTAGGAATGGCTGGAATGTGAGAGGCCTGACTGGGCCTGCACCAGAGGCAGCAGCCAAAGAGATGGAGCCAGGGGATCCACCTGAGAAGGGTGGGTTTTGGACCCCAGTGGGGTTTCCCACCCTATAGCAACAGGGCGGAGAGTAGAGCAGCATCCAGATGAGAAGTGTGAAAATCCTTGGAGTTTGCTGGCATGAGAGAGCACTGGAGACAGAGAATACTAGGGTGACCAGTGAAGTACATTGGCAACCACCTACACTGGGCTCCAGTGGAAGGAGGGCAGAGAGGACTGGAGACATATGGGAAAAGTTTGTGGCAGTGTCTTGAAGGAGAAAAGTGGGAAAGCAGCTGTGGAGATCCCAGTGCTGACTCATTGCCCACATGTCAGGTGGACTGTATTGCATTAAGCAGCTTTTGTATGAGGGGTCCTCATAGCCCCACTCACTGGAAGCAATCTTCCCTGCCCAGCAGTGCCTGAGCCTGGATCCCTATCACAATTATTTGATTTACATCTAAATAAATCTCTCCCTTCCTGCCTGTCTGAGCATAGATACAATAGTTGGTACCTGAAGAAGTATTTCTTGCCCACCAGTGCCTGGGCCTGGCAGCTGATTACAAACTCTTTGACTTAGAGCTGGGTCAATCAGTCAGCCCCACACAGTGGCATGCAAGCCTGATGGATGATTCTACATTCATTGCTTTTCAAAAGAGTCAGTCTTTCTCACTCAGCAGAGCCTGTGCCTGGTGGCAGATTATAAACTCTTTTACAGTGGGGTCAGATAGTCAGCGCCCCACCATCACCACCACCACCAAAGTACAATTGAGCCTGGTGGCTGGTTGTGGATTCATTGGTTCACAACTGAGTTGGTTTGTCACACGCATTGGCCTCTGGGCCTGGTAGCTGATAAAAAACTCATTGGATTACAACTGAATCTTTCAGTCTAGCTGAGTGGACCCTTAGCCTGGAAGTTGATCACAGGTTCATTGTATTACAATAGAATCTTTCAGGTGATCCTAGTGCCAATGGAGCCTGGTGGCTAAACACAGATTCATTGGATTACAATTACCTTGCTGCCTAGCCCAGCAGCTCCTGAGCCTGATGGCTCAACAGATAAATTAGATTACAATTGAACCCTGCTGCCTGCTGAGCCTGGTGGCTGATCACAGATTCATTGATTTACATCTGAATCTGTCCCACCAGGCTACACCTGAGCTGGTGGCTGATTAATTAGATTACAATTGAAACTCTTGTCTAGCTCAGGAGGGCCTGAGTTCGGTAGCTGATTTGTTGCTTTACAACTGAATCAGTCTGTCACGCCAAGCAGCATCTGAGGCTGGTGGAGGATCACAGATTGGTAGGATTACAACAAAATCAATCCTTCTAGCATAGCAGTTCATTAGCCTGGCAGTTGATCACAGCCTCACTGGATTACAGGAAAACCTAAAAATTGGAAGAAAAAGGAACAGTTCATCACCAAAAGGAAAGGAGGAATCCCCAGAAAGATCACTAAATGAAACAGAGGCAAGTAAACTATCAGATATGGAATTCAAAATAATGATGATAGAGAAGCTCAATGAGCTCAGCTAGCTCAAAGAAAACTACAAAAAACCCTAAGAGAACTATGAAGAACTCCAGGAAAACCACAAGGAACTTCCTGAGAAATACACCAGCAATAAAAAGGACATAGAAACTATCAGTAAGAGCCAAGGTGAAATGAAGAATACAATTTCTGAATTGAAGAATACAGTAGAAGGAATCAATAGCAGACTAGAGGAAGCAGAGGACTGGATCAGCATGCTGAAGGACAATGTAGAAAAACATTCCAAGACAGTGAAACACAATGAAAAAATGCTCGGCAAAAATAAAGATGTTTTAAGAGAGCTGCAGGACAACATGAAATGCAATAATATCAACTTCATAGGGATACCAGAAAGAGAAGAGCAACAAGGAATGTAAAATTTGTTCAAAAAAAGTAATGAAAGGAAATTTCCCTAACATGATGAGTGAAACATTACTCAAGTTCAAGAAGCACAGAGGATCCCAATGAGGATGAATTCAAACAGACTCACTCCAAGACACATTATAATTAAAATAGCAAATTTCAAAGACAAAGAGAGAATCCAAAAGCATCAAGAGAGAAACAGCAAATAACACATAAGGGGGCTTCAATAAGGTTATCAAATGATTATTCAACAGAAACAATACAAGCCAGAAGAGGGTGGCAAATAATATTTCAAGTAATAGGAAACAAAGGCCTGCAACCAAGAATACTTTACTCAGCAAGCCTATCATGCAAAATGGAAGGAGAAATAAGAAGTTTCCAAGATAAAACAAGACTAAAAGTATACATCTCTACCAAACCAGCATTGCAAGAAAAGTTAAAAAATCTGCTGAAGAAGAAGAAGAAGAAGAAACAGAGAGAGACAGAGAAGAACACAGGAATAAAGAGGGAAATGGCAATAAATAAGTATCAATCATAATAACCTTAAATTTAAATGGATTAAATGTGCCAGTCAAAAAACAAAGGGTAGCTGAATGGATAAGAAAACATGACCCACATATATTCTGCCTTCAAGAGATTCACCCCAGAACAAAAGATTGACACAGACTGAAAGTGAAAGGATGGGAAAATGTATATCAAGCAAATAGACATGAAAAGTAGGCTGAATAGCAATATTTATTTCAGACAAAATAGATTTTACAATGAAGACAATGAAAAGAGACAAAGAAGACCATTTCATAATACTTAAGGGAAAAATCCATCAAGGAAATAAAACTCTGGTAACCATATATGCACCCAACATAGGAACTCTCAAATATATAAGGAAATCTTGGAGGACTTCAAGAAGGATATGAACAGCAAAACACTAATATTAGACATTTTTAATAACCCGTTATCAACAATGGACATATCTTCCAAACAAGAAAACATCAAGGATATTGTGGCATTGAACAACACTTTAGAAAATATGGACCTAAATGAGATATATAAAACTTTCACCTCAAAGAAGCAAAATGCACATTCTTTTCAAGTGCATATGGAACATTCTCAAAGATAGACCACATGGTAGCTCACAAGAGAAGCCTCCATGAACAGAGGAAAATTAAAATCATACCAAGCATCTTCTCAGATCACAATTGGTTGAAACTAGAAACCAACCTCAAGGGAAAAAAACAAAAACAGTCTAACTCATGGAGACTGAATAACATGCTTTTAAGTAATGAATAGGTACACAATGAGATCAAAGATGAAATCAAAAATTTCTGTAAACAAATGACAATGAATACACAACAGTCCAAAACCAATGGGACACAGCAAAGGAGTCTTCAGAGGGAAGTTTATAGCAATACAGGCCTACCTAAAATGGTTACAAGAAGTTGATACAAACAACCTAACCATAAAGCTGTAAGAACTAGAGGAGCAACAACAAACAAAGCCCATGAGAAGTAGAAGAAAGGAAATCATCAAGATCAGAGCAGAATTTAAAAACTTAAAGACTCAAACTACAATATGAAGAAACAACAGTCCTGGAGTTGGTTCTTTGAAAAAATAAACAACATTGGCAAGACTTTATCCAGACTCAACAAGAAAAAGAGAGAGGAGACCCAAATAAACAGAATCAGAAATGGCAGAGGAGAAATCAAAACTAATACTTCAGAAATACAAAGGATTGTAAGAACTTACTATGAACAACTATATGACAAGAAATATGACAACCTGGTAAAATGGACACATTTCTGGAAAGGTATAATCTACCAAATCTGAATCCAGAAGAAGCTGAAAGCCTAAATAGGCTAATAACAACTACTAAAATTGAAGAAGTAATCCAAAATCTCCCAAAGCACAAGAGCCCTGGACCAGATGGCTACACAGGTGAATTCTCCCAAATATTTAAAGAAGAACTAATTTCTATCCTTCTCAACCCATACTAAAAAATCCAAGAAGAGGGAAGACTCCCAAACTCTTTCTATGTGGACAATATTATTCTAACCCAAAAACCAGGTCGAGATACAACAAAGAAAGAAAACTACAGACCAATATCTCTGATGAACATAGATGCTAAGATTCTCAACAAAATATTGGCCAACAGGATACAGCAATACAATAAGATCATGCACCATGATCAAGTGGGTTTCATCACAGGGATGCAAGGATGGTACAACATTCACAAATCAATAAATATAGTATACCACATAAACAAAACAAAAGTCAAAAACCATATGATTATATCAAGAGATGCTAAAAAAAAAGCATTTGGTAAAGTACAACAACCATTTATGATAAAAAAAACACTCAGCATAATGGGAATAGAGGCAACATCCCTCAATATAATAAAGGCCATATATGAGAAACCTGAAGCCAATATCATACAGAAAAAAAACTAAAAGCTTTCCCCCTAAGATCAGGAACAAGACAAGTCTGTCCACTTTCTCCACTTCTGTTCAATATCATTTTGGAAGTTCTAGCCATAGCCATCAGAGAAGTAAAAGGAATCAAAGGTATCCAGATTGGAAAGGAGGAAGTCAAACAGTCATTATCTGCAGATGATATGATAGTGTATATACAAAACACGATAGGCTCCACCAAAAACTTACTCGACCTAATAATAAAATTTAGCAAAATAGCTGGATATGAAGTCAATATTCAGAAATCAAAAGCAGTTTTATATACCAACAATGAAACATCAGAAATAGAAGTGAGAAAACAAATCCCATCCACCATAGCAACAAAAAAAAAAGTAATGTATCTAGGAAAAAACTTAACCAAGGAGGCAAAAGACCTGTACTCAGAAAACTACAGAACATTGAAGAAAGAAATCAAGGAAGATACAAATAAATGGAACCATATAACATATGCATGAATGGGAATAATTCATATCATTAAAACGTCCATGCTACCCAAAGCAATCTACAGATTCAATGTAATCCCAATTAAAATACCAATGACAGACTTCACAGAAATAGATAAAATACTTCAAAAATTTAAATGGAGCCAAATACACCCACAAATAGCCACAGAAATCTTGAGAAAGAAGAATAAGGTAGGAGGAATCACAATACCAGGCATCAAACTATACTACAAGGCTACTATCATCAAAACTGTCTGGTATTGGCATAAGAATAGACATATAGATCAATGGAACAGAATAGAGAGCCCAAAAATTAACCCAGGACTCTATGTTCAATTAATATTGAACAAATAGGGAAGGAACAGCAAATGGAGTAAAAACAGTCTCTTCAACAAATGGTGTTGGGAGAACTGGACAGCAACATGCAAAAAGATGGAAAGGGATTGGGGGTGGGGGGAGGCAGAGACAAGAAAGGGGGGTAGCTTAGACAAGAACCTAGTATAAAGGAAACATGGACATGGACAACAGGTAGGATTGACTTCGGGGGGAATGGGTGGGTGGGGAGGGGGACAGAGGGGAGCAAAAAGGGGATGGATGTAATACAACAACAATAAAATTAAAAAGAATAAAAATAAAAAACTAGACCACAAACTTACACCATAAAACAATAAACTCAAGATGGATAAAGAACTTGAACATAAGCTGTGCTTATGTTTAAGATCCTAAAGAAAAATATAGGCATTCAAATTTTAGATATCCTACACAGAAATATGTTAATTGATCCTTCACCAAGGGCAAAGGAAATCAAAGAACAAATAAACAAATGGGACTATATCAAATTGAAAACATTTCTGTCCAGCTAAAGAAAGCAACAGCAAAATTCAAAGGGAACAAACTGTATGGTAAAACATATTTACTTCAGACAAGGGTTTGATCTCCAAAATATATAAAGAACTAATGCGACTCAACACCAGGAAGACAGACAGCCCAATTTAAAAAATGGGCAAAGGACCTGAACAGTCAACTCACTGAGGAAGACATACAAAGGGACCAGAGGCATATGAAAGAATGCTCAACATCAATAGCCATCAGAGAGATGCAAAGTAAAACTACAATAACATACCACCTCACACCTGTCAGAATGGCAATCATCAACAAATCAACAAACAAGTGTTGGTGAGGATGTGGGGCAAAGGGAACCTGGTGCACTCTTGGTGGGAATGCAGGGTGGCACAGCCTCTATGGAAAACAGTATGGAGTTTTCTTTAAAAACTAAAAATAGAACTGCCTTTTGATCCAGAAATTCCACTACTTGGACTATACCTGAAGAATCCTGAAACACCAATTCATAAGAACCTATGTACCCCTATGCACATAGCAGCATTATTTACAATAGCAAAATCCTGGAAACAGCCTAAGTGCCCATCAATGGATGATTGGATCAAAAACTTTGGTACATTACACAATGGAATACTACATAGCAGAAAGAAAGAAGGATCTCCTAACCTTTGCAACAACATGAATGAAACTAGAAAGTATTATGCTTAGTGAAGTAAGCCAGTCAGTGAAAAACAAATGCCATATTATTTCACCCGTTACAGGACAATAATGATCTAAACAAACAAACAAAATACCAATGACATACTTCACAGAGATAGAAAAATACTTCAGAATTCATATGGAGCCAAAAATGCCCACAAATAGTTACAGCAACTTTGAGAAAGAAGAACAAGGTAGGAGGAATCACAATACCCAACATCAAACTATACTACAAGACTACTGTCATCAAAAAAAGGTGGTACTGGCATAATAATAGACATATAGGTCGATGGAACAGAATAGAGAGCCCAGATATAAGCCCAGGACTCTCTGGTCAATTAATATCCAACAAAGGGGTAAGGAATATATAATGGAGTAAAAACAGTCTCTTCAACAAGTGGTATTGGGGGAACTGGTCAGAGACATTCCACAAAATAAAACTAGACCACCAACTTACACAATATACCAGAATAAACTCAAGATAGCTGAAGGACTTAAACATAAGCTTCGACACCATAAATGTCCTAGAAGTAAACATAGGAAGTAAAATTTCAGATAGCCTCTATAGAAATATTTTCACTGATACTTCTTCAAGAGCAAAGAAAATAAAGGAACAAATAAACAAATGGGACTATATCGAACAATGTCAGAGCAACCACAATTTCTGGACTGTGTACCGGACCAACTGCTGAGGAAATTGCAAACTTTAATAACATCCCTTTACATACAGTTTACAATGTGAAGAAGGTGGATGATGCTGATCCTGATGTTCCCACACCAACGAGCAAAATGCATAAGGTACTCAAGGATTGCATAAGCCCAGATATTATACACAGAATCCAGAAGATCATAATTGAAGATCTAGGATGTTTACCTTGACATTTTGAGAGAAGTAGTTGTACAGTGGGAGAAGCAAGTTGCAAATGGACATCACTTTATCTTCCAGAAAGTTGGTGTACCAGCAAATAATGCCAAAAAGTGGCAAGAATTTCTCATTGTCAATGTTCCTGAATTCTGGTCAAAGGAAATCTGGCTGCCCAGTTCACTAGATGCAAATCTTTTAGACAATTATGTAACATTTGTGAAAGAGAAGTTAATAAACAACCTCATTCCAATAGAGGCTGTCAAATCTAAGACTGAAAACTTTATGGTGTCTATGGATAAAGAAAAGTTAATTAAAGTGTGCTCAAGATTCCAAAGTCAAATCAAGTCTATTATTGCAACAAATGGAGACTTTTTTGAAATTTAATAAATAATGACTATGTTTATGTATTTACATAACATACATATTATTTCAAAATATAACACTTTTGTGGCATGTTTTTTTTTTTTTTTTACTAAAATTTTACCAATTGATCATACATGCCATGTATATTTTGAAAATATTTTCTCCTATTTTTATGGGTGTCTTTTCACTCTCTTGATAGTGTACTCTGAGGCATAAATGCTTTAAATTTGAATGACATTTATGTTTCCCCTTTGGTTGCCTATGCTAAGTGATTTCTTTTTTAAGTAATTTATTTTTTTATTTTAATTTTATTTTTAAATTTAATTTCATTATTGTTTTATTACATTTATCCCATTTTTTCTCCCACTGCCCTCCCTTGCCCCATCCTCCCTATCCCCTCTCCCATGTTGTCCATGTATATATATGTTCATGGGTTATTTATAGTAGTCTCTTGACAAAACTGTTCCCCTTCACTGCCTCATTCATCCCCTCCCCCCTCTCCTCTGCACACTGAAAGTCTGTTCCTTATTTCCATGCCCCTGGTTCTATTCTGCTTGCTTGTTTGTTTTGTTCATTAGTCTTCTGTATTAAGTCAGATTATGTAGTATTTGTCTTTAACTGACTGCCTTATTTCACTAAGAATAATATTCTCCAGTCCCATTCTTGCTGTCCCAAATGGTAGGAGCTTCTTATTTCTTTCCGATGAATAAAATTTCATTGTGTAAATGTACCAGTTTTTTGATCCATTCATCCACTGATGGGCACTTAGGCTGTTCCCATCACTTGGCTATCGTAAATAGTGTTGCTATGAACATAGGGGTACGTAACTTCTTCTGAATTGGTGTTTCAGGGTTCTTTGTGTATAATCCTAACAGTGGAATCACTGGGTCAAAAGACAGTTTCATTTTTAGTTTTTTGAGGAAATTCCACACTGTTTCCATAGTGGCTTAACCCATCTACATTTCCACCAACAATGTTCCAGGGTTGCTTCAATCCACATCCTCGCCATCACTTGTTGTTTTTTGATTTGTTAATAACGGCCATTCTGACAGGAGTGAGGTGGTTTTCATTTGCATCTCTCTAGTGGCTGGTGATGTTGAGCATTCTTTCATGTGTCTATAGGCCTTTTATATGTCCTCTTCAAAGAAGTGTCTGTTCAGGTCCTTTGCACATTTTTTAATTGCACTGTCTCCCTGGTGTTGAGTCTTATAAGTTGCTTATGTATTTTGGAGATCAAACCCTTGTCTGAGGTGTCATTGGCAAATACTTTTTCCCATACAGTTGGTTTCCTTTGAATCTTGCTGGTGTTTTCTTTAGCTGAACAGAAATTTTTCCATTTGATATAGTTTTATTTGTTCATTTGTTCCTTCATTTCCTTTGCCCTTGGAGAAGTTATCAGTGAAAATATTGTTGTGCATGGAATATATGAAATGTTCATGCCTATGTTTTCCTCTAGGATGGTTATGGTGGCTCTACTTATGTTTATCCATCTTCAGTTTATTCTGGTGTATGCTGTATATTGGTGGTCTAGCTTTATTTATTTTTTTTTTTTTCATGTCCCTGTTTATTTCTCCCAATATCACTTGTTGAAGAGGCTATTTTCAGTTCATTTTATGCTCCTCTTTTTTTTTTTTTTAATATTAATTGACTATAGAGTCCTGAGTTTATTTCTGGGCTCTCTATTCTGTTTCACTGATCTATATGTCTAGTCTTATGCTAGTACCAGACTGTTTTGATTATAGTGACCTTGTAGTATAGTTTGATGTTGGGTATTGTGATTCCCCCTACCTTGTTCTTCTTTCTCAAGGTTGCTGTGGCTATTTGTGGGCATTTTTGGCTCCATACACATTTTTGAAGCATTTCTTCTAGGTCTGTGAAATATGTCATTGGTATTTTAGTAGGAATTGCATTGAATCTACAAATTGCATTGGGTAGCATGGACATTTTAATATGTTAAGTTTATCCATCCATGAACATGCTATATGCTTCCATTTATTTGCATATTCTTTCATTTCTTTCTTTGGTGTTCTGTAGTTTTCTGAGTATAGGTCTTCTACCTCCTTGGTTAATTCCTACCTACTTTATTTTCTTATTGTAATAGTAAATGATATATGTTTTCTAGCTTCTATCTCTGATGTTTCATTGTTGGTATACAAAAATGCTTTGATTTCTGAATATTGCCGTTATATTAAGCTATTTTGCTAAATTTGCCCATTAGGTCAATAAGTTTTTTGATGGAGTCTATAAGGTTTTCTATGTACACTATCATGTCATCTCCAAATAATGACAGTTTTACTTTCTCCTTTCCAATTTGGATGCCTTTGCTCCCTTTTTCTTGTCTGATCACTATGGCTAGAACTTCCAAGATGATGTTGAATAGAAGTGGAGAGAGTGGACAGCCTTGTCTTGTTCCTGAACTTAATGGAAAAGATTTTATTTTTTCTTCATTGAGTATGAGGTTGGCTGGAGGTTTCTTATGTCTTTATTATGTTGAGGTATGCTCCCTCTATTCACATTTTATTGAGCATTTTTAAAAAATATTTTATTTACTTATTATTATTATTTTTTATAGAGAAGGGTAGGGAGAAAGGCAGAGGAGGAGAGAGACATCAATGTATGGTTGCCTTCCACCTGTCTCCAGCTACGAACCTGGCTGGAGACCTGATTATGTACCCTGGCTAGGGAATTGAACCAGCGACCTTTGGGTTTGCAGGCTGGCTCCTTATCCACTGAGCCACCAGCCAGGGCTTACTGAGCATTATTATTACAAATGGTGTTTGTACTTTATCAAATGCTTTTTCAGCATCTATTGATATGAACATATGGTTTTTGTGTTTCATTTCATTTATGTGGTATATTATGTATATTGATTTGTTAATGCTGTACATCTTTGCATCCCTGGGATGAATCCTACTTTATCATAGTGTATGATTATTTTAATGTATTGCTGGAACTTGTTGGTCAATATTTTGTTGAGAATCTTAGCATCTATGTTGATCAGAGATACTGGCCTGTAGTTTTCATTCTTAGTTATGTCTTAACTTGGTTTTGGGATTAGAATACTATTGGCCTCATAGAAAGAATTTGGGAGTCTTCCTTCTTGGATTTTTTGGGATTAATTGAGAAGGATAGGAGTTAGTTCTTCTCTAAATGTTTGGTAAAATTCACATTTGTAGCCATCTGGTCCAGGGCTTTTGTGCATTGGGAGGTTTTTTTGTTTTGTTTTGTTTTGTTTTTTTACTGCTTCAATTTCATTAGTTGTTATTGGTCTATTCAAGATTTCTGCTTCTGTTTTGGTATGTTATACAGTTCCAGAAACTTAATTTGTCCATTTCACCCAGGTTATTGAATTTATTGTCATATATTTGTTGTACTAATTTCTTACAATCCTTTGTATTTCTCCTCTGTCATTGCAGATTCTGTTTATTTGGGTCCTCTCTCTTTTTTTCTTGATGAGTTGGTTTAAAAGCTTATCAATTTTGTTTATCTTTTCAGATAGCCACCTCATAGATTTATTGATCCTTTGAATTGTTCTTTTAATCTTTATGTCATTTAATTCTGCTCTGATCTTGATTATTTCCTTCCTTTTACTTGCTCTGGGCTCTTTGTTGTTGTTCCTCTAGTTCTAGTTGCTTATGGTTAGGTTGTTCGTATGAGCTTCTTCTAACCTTTTTAGGAAAGCCTGTATTTCTATGAATTTCCCTCTTAGTTGTTGCCTTTTCTGTGTCCCATAGGTTTTGGGCTATTGTGTATTCATTTTCATTTGTTTCCAGAAACTTTTTGATTTCTTTTTCGACATCATTGTTAACCCATTTGTTACTTAATAGTATGTTATTCAGTCTCCAAAGATTAGAATTTTTTTTTTCCTTAAGGTTGATTTCTAGTTTCAACCATTGTGATCTGAGAAGATGTTTGGTATGATTTAAATTTTCTTGAACTTGTGGAGACTTTTTTTTTGTGCCCTACCATGTGGTCTATCTTTGAGAATGTTCCATGTGCCTTTGAAAAGAATGTGTATTTTACATTTTTGAGGTGAAAAGTTCTTTATATATTAGTTAAGTCCATTTCGAGTGTTGTTCAATGCCATGATATCCTTTTTTTTTTTTATTCACTTGAAAGATCTGTTCATTTTTGATAATGGGGTATTAAAATCACTTACTATTAGTGTGTTGCTGTTGATATCCTTCTAGAAGTTCTTCAATATTTTCCTTATATATTTGGGTCCCCCTCTGTTGGGTGCATATATGTTTATAAGGGTTATATCTTCTTGATGGATTGTTTTCTTAAGTATTATGAAATGTCCTTTGTCTTTTTTTATGGCTTTCATTGTAAAATCCTTTTTTTTCCTGGTGTAAGTACTTCTACCCCAGCCTTTCTTTTTTTTTTTTTTTTTTCATGTCCATATGCTTGAACTATATTTTTCTATTCCTTAACTTTCAGTGTGTGTTGGTCTTTTGTTCTGAGGTGGGTCTCTTGTAGACATATATGTGTCATGTTTTCTTATCCATTCAGCTACCATATGTATTTTGTTTGGTACATTTAATACATTTTTATTGAAACTTATTATTGATAGATACTCATTCATTGCCATTACCCCCCTCTGAACCTGTGTTCCTCTCTGTCTCTCTCTGAGTCTTCATTTTCTTAAAGCAGACCCTTTAGCATCTTTTGCTATGCTGGTTTGCCTTCTTTGGCCTGTGAGACTCCTTGTTTCACCTTCCATTTTGAATGAGAGCCTTGCTGCATAGATTAGTCTTGGTTGTAGGCCTTTTTTTTTTTTTTTTTTTTTTCATTGCTTGGAATATTTTTTGCCATTCCCTTCTGGCCTGTAGTGTTTCTGTGGAGAAATCAGCTGAGAACTTTATTGAAACTCCCTTGTATATTATTAGCTGTTTATCTCTTGATGCTTTTAGGATCCTCTTTTTGCCTTTGAAATTTGCCATTTTAAATATAATGTATCTTGGAGTGGCCTTGTTTAGGTTCATCTTCATTGGGACCTTCTGGTCTTCATGCACTTGCATGACTTTTTCTCTCCACAAATTAGGGAAGTTTTCTGTTATTACTTTTTCAAACAGATTTTCTATCCCTTGTTCATCTTCTTTTCCTTCTGGTATCCCAATGATGTAGCTATTATAACATTTCACATTGTCCTGCAGTTCTCTTAAAACCTCTTCATTCTTTATCATTTTTACATTTTGTTGCAATATCTGGGGATTTTTTTCTATGCTGTCCTCCAGTTCCCTGATTTGGTCCTCAGCTTCCTCTAACTGACTTTTGATTACTTCTACTGTATTCTTCAAGTCAGAAATTGTACTTCATTTCCTTCTTGCTGTTATTGATCATTTGTATGTTATTTTTAATGCTGGTGTAGTTCTCAGTAAGTTCCTTGTAGCTTCCCTGGAGTTCTTCCTAATTCCCTTAGATTTGTTGTTTCCTTTGAGTTTGCTAAGCTCATTAAGTTTGTCTATAATCCTTATTTTAAATTCTTTGTCTGATAGCTTGCCTATTTCATTTAGCAGTCTTTCTGGGGATTTCTATTTTTCTTTAGGTGATAGATTGTTTCTTTGTCTCCCTAATTTATGTGACCCTTCTTATTGTTTTTATGTCTTAGATTAGGCTATTTTGAGTTCCTTTCTTTGCAACATGACCTTCTGTTTTGTCATGGTGCACTTTCTTTACTTCCTGGACCTCAGATCATTTCCCATGCTGAGCTATTCAGCTCATTGGAGCCAAGATGAGATTCACTGTGTTGTCTGTACCCTTCAGTTTTTAATCCAATTAATTTGTAATTTGCTGTCGAGTGTAGGCACCATGGGGTGGGGCAGGTTAATTTAGTTTTTAATCCAATCCATCTATGATTACCTTCTAGGCTCAGGAATCACTGGGCAGGGCAGATTGATTTCAATGAGCAGGGCTTTGATGTCCCCTCAGGTGGATGCTGCTTGGAGAAGCATAGTCTACCTGTAGTATGGGGGATGAGTCAGCACTGGGACTCTGTCCAATACTTCCTTACTTCTCTCCTCAAAGCCACTGCTCCAAACCCTTCTTAAGCATCTCAAGTGCATGCTGCCCTCCCTCTGCTAGGGCCCAGGGTAAGTGGGTGCCAATGTATATTCATGAGTGATTAATTTAGTAATTCTGTCTCTAGAAGTCTAAGGCTAGCAATCCCAGAGGCTTTTTACTTTTCACAGCTGGATGCTGTTTTACTCTCAGGTTTGTTGCTGTAGGCTGGGAAGTCCAGCTAGGGGTTTAGAACCCACCCTTCTCAGGGAACCCCTGGCTCCAGTCCCTTCAGCTGCTGCCTGTGGAGCCCAGCCAGCCCTCTCATGTTTCCTGCATAATTCCTACCAGTCATGAGGTGATAAAGTGGCCTTTACTGTTCTGTCTGTGGTTATATGGCTTCTCTCAAGGTGGTGTTCTGTTGGTTATTCTACATGATTTCCCCCCAATTAAGCTATGATTCCAGATTGGTCCTGGGAGGATATTGGTGTAGCTCCACTTACTTTTCTGGCATCTTGGTTCACCCTTTCTACATTTTTTCTTAAATTTTCAATGCCTTTGTTGGGGAGTTAAGATAGCTCTTAGGGAACCAGATGGCTTCTGCCCTAAGTGATTTTTTAAACAATTGTTTATTAAGCACTTTGAAATTACTTTGAGAAAACAGACTTTACACATTACCAAGGTGGTTGATCACAGACACTGAACTGTGCAGAATGGTCTTGCTGATCTTGCTATTCTTGGCAGTTAGCTCTGCGCACTTCAGCTGATATAAACACTGTGGTTGCTTCTGGGCATCTTCATTTGATAGTAGTAGACAGTTAGTTGGACAGAAAATATCACTATTATTATGCTGGCATTTGTGCTTTTAACAATCTTCATGTCTTCTTTGGAAAATGTCTATTCTTATCTTCTGCCTATATTTTAACTGGATTGCTTGGTGTTTTGCTATTGAGTTGTATGAGTTCTTTATATATATAGTAATCCCCACCTTATTCTCAGGGGATACATTCAAGACCTATTTAAATATAATTTGTGTTATATATATATATATATATATATATATATATATATTACTTATGATAAAGTTTAATTTATAAATTAGACAAAGTAAGAGATTCATTATAATATACTATAATAAATGTTATGGCAATGTAGTCATTTTTGCTCATATAACAGATCTGATAACTTAGGTGGCCACTAAGTGATTAACAGGTAGGTATTGTATAGAGCATGAATATTGCTAGATATATGGAGGATTCACACTCTGGTGGCAATGAAGTAGGACATGGTGAGGTTTCATCATGCTAGTCAGAAAGGTATACAATTTAAAAGTTAAAAGTTGTTTATTCCTTCAATTTCCTATTTAATATTTTTACTATTAGCTTTTTGGCTTAAAATCACACAAATTTATTATCTTATAATTCTGGAGGTCAGAAGTCCAAAATGGATCTCACTCACTGCACTATGAGAAAGGTGTCAGCAGGGAGATGCTGAAGGACACTCTGTTTCCTGACTTTTTCTATCTTCCCAGAGCTGTCCACAGTTCTTGGTTCATGGCCCCTTACTACACCTTTAAATCCAGCAAAATCAAGCTAGAGCTTGCCCATGCTGACAATTCTCTGGTGTTCTCTTCTTGCTCCATTTTCCACTGCTTAGGACCCTTGTGATCCCCCTGGACAATCCAGTTTAATCTCCGTATTTTTGTTTATATTATTGATTATGCTGTTACAGTTATTCCAAATTATTTTCCCTTGCTCCCCGCCACCCCAGCCCCTGTTCCCTGCCATTGTCCCATGCTCCCTACCCCTTAGTGCATGTCCATGGGTTGTGCATATAAGTCCTCTGATTTCACCCTTTCCTCTGTTATTCTTATCTTCTCCCAGTCTATGTTGTAACCACCAATTATGTTTTCTAATCCTTGCACCATTTCCCCTTCCCCCTCCCAGCTGATACCCTCCCAATGATCCCCATACCTATGTTTCTGGTCCTATTCTGGTTGTTTGCTTGGTTTTTTTTTTTTATTTGTTTGTTTGTTTTTTCTTTTTTACATTCAGTTGTTGATAGTTGTGAGTCTGTTGTCATTTTACTATTCATAGTTTTAGATCTTTTCTTTTTCTTAACTAACTTCCTTTAACATTTTATATAATAATGGCTTGGTGATGATGAACTCCTTTAACTTCATATTGTCTGGGACGCACTTTATTTGCCCTTCCATTCTGAATAATAGCTTTGCTGGATAGAGAAATCTTGGTTGTAGGTCCTTGCTTTTCATCACTTTGAATATTCCTTGCCAGTCCCTTCTTGCCTGCAAAGTTTCTTTTGAGAAATCAGCTGACAGTCTTATAGGAACCCCTTTATAAGTAACTCTCTTCTCTTGCTGCTTTTAAATGCTCTCTTTGGCATTTTAATTATGATGTTTTTGGTGTGGTTCACTTTGGATCTAGCTTGTTTGGGACTCTCTGTGCCTTCTGGACTTGGATGTCTTTATTTCCTTTGCCAAATTTGGGAAGTTTTTCTTTATTATTTTTTCACACAATTTTTCAATTTTTTGCCCTTCCTCATCACTTTCTGTCATCCCTATGATTTGAATGTTGGCATGCTTAAAGTCTTCCCAGAGGTTTCTAACTCTGTCCTAGTTTTTTTCAATTCTTATTTCCTCTTTCTATTTTGGTTGATTGTTAGTTCTCCCATTTGTTCCAAATTATTGATTTGAACCCCATTTTCCTTATCTCCACCATTGGTTTTGTGTGTATTTCCTTTGTTTCTATTGGTCTAGCCTTCACTTTTTCCTTTTGCATTTACTGTACTCAAGCATGTCTGTCAAGTCCATGAGCATATTTATTATCAGTATTTTAAACTGTGGGTCTGCCAGGCTGGCTGTCTGTTCATTTATCATGCTTGCTATTTCTTTGTCACTTAGTTCAGTCACTGGGACCTTGATTTTGTCCCCTTTTTTGAGTCAAGCTGTTCTGTCCCTGCATCTTGATAGGCTCTTGTGTGCCATTTCTTAGGCACAGCTATCACACCTGTTGTATTGTAAAGGGAGGGACCTTGGGTATTCATCAGTGTAGGGCAATCTGTTTTATGATGTCATGATGCTGTATGTCGGGGAGAGGCCTAAGAGGGAATTATTCCACTTGCCTAGCATTTGCCCCTTTTTCAGGCACTTCTCCCACTTCCTGTATAAGGATAGCTCCTCTCTAGTTTCATGGTTCCTAGAGTGGGTAAGTCTGTGGATGTTTCAGGACTGAGGGAGCCACTAAACAAACAGACTCATCTATTGGACCAATAGTTCCTCCACCCCAACCCCCACTGATTTTCACAATTGGAAGAAGTAATATGGCTTTATTTTCACTCCTGGTGCTAAAACCATGAGCCACATGATCTGGTCTAGCGCCAGGAGCATTCAATAGGTGCCCCCGCTGTGATCTTTTTGTCTGCCAACACCTTCCACTCTCCCACCTGCAATGCCAACTGGCACCCCTGCCATGCCAACTGGCACAACTACAGCACCAACCCACGCCAGCAATCCACTCACCAAACTGCTTCCTCTGTGTCCTGGCTCCACTCCTCCTGCCTGTCTGGATAAGTATTTCTTTCTTCTATCTTTTGTTTGTTGGACATCTATGCAGTTCACATTCTGGAATTTCTGGATGTCTTTAGTTTTGAGGTAGATATACCCTTTTCTGGTTGTGGAGGGAGATGCAGTGTGTCTATCTACAGTTTCATCTTGGATCTCCTCATTTAATATTTTTAGTTGTTGACTGAGGGTAGCTGAAACCAGAAAGTGAAAGTACAGATAAGGGAAGGGCTACCATATTTTGGAGATTAGCCCCTTAACAGATATAATTTGGAAATACTTTCTTCCAATCAGCAGGTTGCTTTCTGAATTTGGTGATGATTCTTTATCATTTAGAAGATTTTTAGTTTAATGTAGTCCCATTTATTTTTGCTTTTAGTGTCATGTCCCAAACATCATTGCCATGATCATTATCATGGACCTTACCACCTATTTTTTCTTCTGAAAGTTTTATGTCTCAGTGTTTCCATTCAATACTTAGACATGTTTTGTTAATTTTTGTTTGTGGTGTCAGATTGTGATCCAATTTCAGTCTTGTATGTGGCTGTTCAGTTGTCTCAGCACCATTTATTGAAGAGATTTCCCTTTACCTATTGTATAGTCTTGGTTCCTTTGTCATAAATAATTGACCATATCTGTGTGTTTATTTTTGGATTTTTTATTCTGTTCAATTGAGCTTTGTGTTTGTTTTTATTCCAGGACCATACTATTTTGATTAGCTTCATAATACAGTTTGAAATCAGGGAGTATGATGCCTCTAGTTTTGTTCATCTTTCTCAATACTGCTCTGACTATTTGGGACCTTTTGTCATTCCATACAAATCATGGAATTAGTTGTTCTATTTCTGTGAAAAACTGCCATTGCTATTTTGATAGGAACTGAATAGAATCTATAGATTGCTTTAATTAGTATAGACATTTTAATAATATTAATGCCACCAAACCATGAGCTTTTATTTACTTATATTTTCTTAAATTTCTTTCACTAACATCTGATAGTTTTCAATTGTATAAGTCTTTCACCTTTCTACTTAAATTTACTCTATTTTTTTAAAATCTAAACTTGGTTAAGAATTCTACAAGTAAAAGGTCTTGGTTCCCACTGATGGCCATAAACACTAATGCATATGTACTTTCCTACACAGTCAGTATTTAATTCCCCTCAAAAAACAAATTATAGTTTTTTCATATTTTTAAGTAACTAGGATTGGATTAACTAACTCCCACCATACATATTTTTCATCTCCTATTTCACATGTTCTGAGACCTCCCAGAAACTTAAAAATGTTTTATTTACCTTATTTGACAAAGCAAGTACTTTGACTAAAGGTTTACTCTGAGCATGGCTAATCTAACTTTTAATAGCACTGATTATAATTATCCAATAAAGTGTAAACCCTGAAATATGAAATTCTTCATGTTTGAAAGTTTCATCAAAAGTATACCGGTAGTCATCCTCACCAGATGTCTCAATTGGTTGGAACATTGTCCATTACACTAAAATGTTGCACGTTCAATCCTGTTAGGCCATATACCTAGGTTGCAGGTTCCATCCCCCATCTAAGTAGGCACATTTGGTATTCAAACTATTAATGTTTCTCTTCTCTTTTTCTGTCTTCCTCTGTTTCCCTTTTCTCTCTAAAATCAATAATAAAATATTCTTTAGTGAAGATTTTTTTTAAAAAGTGTACCAGTAATCATTCTCTAAGTCTATCTCCATACTAAGAGAAAGCAAGGGAATAACATCCTAAGTTGTGTTATGGTTCTCAGTGGCAGGCTGTGTATGCAGGTGCTTATGTACACATGCCAGCAATGAAAAACAAACAAATTGAGACCTCCACTGACAAAATAATACTCTGAGAATTAATGAGTTAAGTTCTAATTTAGAAATTTATGACTAAGTATACATTTTCTTCTAATCATTAGTAATTAAGTATTTTTATTGTTTTGCAAATGTGTTTGGATCATGTTTATGTTTTATATTAGTAAACTAAGTTCAGCAAATCTACTTTGATTTTATAACAATTAGTTTAACACCATATGCCTTTGCAGTAATAAAAGATTAAGCTTTGAAGTAGAAACAAACAAAAAAATTGTTCCAAATTCTTTTTATTTGGTTCTTTTTATTCAGCATAAGAAATAATACAGTAGAGAGAAGTTTAGTGCATTATCTGTGTAATAGTCCTGTCTGGGTTAGTTGAGATTTTGAGAATTCACCAAGATAATGTACACAAGGATCTCAGCACAGGGCCCAGTGGGGAGGATGGGGGGAAAAGAGTGAAATAGGCTGAGGAACAAGGTCAAGCAGGGTCATTCAGGACCATGTAGGGAACTTTGGTTTCATCCAGAACAATATGAAATCATCGAAGGAATTTTGGCAGAGAAGGGACATGATCTGATCTGATAAGACTATATCCTCTGGGGAGCCAAGAGCAGGTCAACAAGGGAGGAAGATCAGGGAGACCAGTGTGCGGGCTACAGCAAGCACAATTCTGTAACATATATATGATGCAGGATATGTACAATGGGTATAAGAGAGTGGAGGGTCAGTTTCTGGTTTTCTCCTCTGGGTAGATCCTGATTAGGATAAGATGCAGTAAATCACAAGTTTAGTTTAATCACGTTGAGTTTGAGATATTGAATGAGGTAGATGAAGGGAGTGGCCCTGAGTTCAACCATCCAATTCATGGCTCATGGTCAGCTGGAATATGTGTCTGTTTCTAACTCCAAAGCTTGCATTTCTTGTGAATGAGATTACCTCTGGCCTATTAGCCATATTGCTGCTATAAGGAAAAAGTGGCTGAACTTGAACTCAAGATCCTTTTATTTAAATTAAGGGATTTCTCCTTTATGAGTAGCTAGGGGTTCTCAGGTAATTAATTCATTTAACTCTGAAAACCTCAGTTTTGTCACCTATAATTTGAGATCATGGTATATGCTTTACTTGCCTCCATGTTTTTTTAAATTTAATTTTATTGTTGTTGTATTACATTCATCTCCTTTTTACTCCCATGCCTCCATGGTTTTTAAATGTTACTTGCTTTAGAAATGTAAGTTATCATGAAAAGGAAGCTTAGCAGAAAAAGTAATGAGTTTCATTCCTGTACTACAGGAGCTTAGCTCCAGGTAGGTTAACTTTAGATTCAGTGAGACTGAAAAATGACAGTGGAGCATTAGAGGGGGAATTCATACTAAATTTATTCTTGTGGCAGAAGGCAAGCCAGCAACAAAGAATCTGCCTTTATTCTATTCTTGTTGTGGCAGGTGAGATAGGAACACAGGATCCACCTTTGTCTCATAGTGAGTGGAGAGACAGTAGCAATTTATCCTCCCTGCCTGAACAATAGGTACTCACATATATATATATATATATGAAGTTAGGCAAAATTAGCATGGGCCAAGAACTGTGAGATAGTATGACACTTGCACACTAAGGTGCTCTCTTACATAAGGGTAACCTGGGAAAATACATGTGTATGGAGGCGGGGATCCTGGTCACAATCACCATGACACAATGCTCCTAAGACCTGAGTTCAAGAACTAGCTGTATGGCCTATAGAAAGTGGCTTGAACTCCCAGATCCTGCTGCTTTTTTTGTTTGTTTGTTTGTTTTTTGGGGGGGGTTCTCTATAAAATATAGATAATGATAGTTATAAGAATTAATATCTATTGTTGTCAGGTCAAATTATATTATGAATATCAAAGTGATTTAAAACTCTAACATGAAATGTAAGTACAGTTACTGTCCTCATGATTATACATTCTGAATTATTTTCAGATGGCTAAAGGAAATGATGATCCTTTTACTCAGGCTTTCCTGTGAACAATGACTTAGATTTGTAATTCTTATGATCTATAATGAAGATGTGGTCAATTTGTTCAGTGAAGATTTTGTTGAGTAATACAAAAAGAGACTCATGCAGCTAAACCCATGAAGATATAAGCTTTACTTTATTCATTCTATGCCTTAGCAAGATAAATTTTATTAGACATTTCACAGTAGTATCATGTACTTATAGCATATTATGATATAGTATTTATAACATAGACATTTAAGATTAAATTTTACTGACTTTGAGGTATTTTTACTGTTTTTGAAATTAAAATATTCAATATATAGATTTTAAATTTTAGTAAAATTAATAAACAGGGAATTGTGTATATGTACATATATATTCATTTTAGTATATTGCTCCTGAAAAGGACTTCTTGGTTTGGTTCTCTTTGGATTTTCAGATGTATTGCTTCTATTAGTTTATTTCTTAAATTTTGCTTCCTAGTTTTTAATTAGGTGGGGTTTTTCATCTTGTTGAAAGTGTTTGTAATGAATGTTGGAGTCCTTGCTCTGTATCTCTTAATGAGCAAGGTCTTCCTCATAAATAAATAAGAATATGGTGATCTGTTCACAGCCAGTGGCAGTGAATCATGTGTGCTATTGCATTTGGGAGGAGAAGTATTCTATTTCTATTCATTTGTCTCTGTGTTTTCTTCCTCTCCTCCTCTGCCTGGTTCACCCATGCTACTTCTCATTAATTTGTTCAAATTCACATCAGAACTTCTTTTTGTCTATCATCTAAAGTTGTAATAATCCTCTTATTGCAAAGATATTTATTACCAATGATATAGAAGACTCAGTATAAGGTGATGATTAAAAGCCCAGACCTTGGAATCAGACAGCTTTGTCTATACCACTTACTAGCTGCATGACTTGAGCAAGCAACTTCACTTACATGGCAAAAACAGCACATGTTTGCACAGGTTCCAACAGCCTTGCAAATAAAGGCTTTACAAACCTGGTGTAAGCACAAGATATTAAAGTGCATGCTAATTGTTACCATGGATAAAGCCCAAAATTGTCATAGATTAACATAGTAGAGTTAATTTCTCACTCATTAAAAGTCTAATTGCTGGTTTAGACTCTGCTCCATATAATCAGTTAGGGGCCCAGAGTGATAGAAAATCTGCCATTGTCAACATGTGTCTTCCAAGATTATCCTGGCATCAATTTCAGTTAGACATTAGGAAGAGACAGAAGATCATTCCAGAAATCATAGGATAGGCCTAGAAAAGTTTCACTTTTCTAATTTTCTATTTAACTAACAGCCAAGGAGACTGAGAAATATAGTCTAGCTGTGTGTCCAAAAGAAAATAGAAATAGATTTGGTAAACATCTTTCAGTGTTTGTCATATGGGATTTACTTAGTCTCAAGTTACAACCTACTGGAAGAGGCAAGAATAACACATATGAAGTCATATAAGATACTAGAAGAGATGTGAGCATAGAGATTATGGTGGTCTAGGTTAACTATGAAAGATCTTTCTAGAAGAAATGGGACTTGATAGCAGCTGTAATACTCAAGTTTGTTCCTAAAGACCACTAATATTTGAACACATGGAGAGGAGGAAAAGGATATTGGGATTCATGTGCCAAGATAAGATAAAAGTTTTCATGATGATTTCATTTTTATATGTTTACATTATATAGATAAGGAGATAAAAATCAACAAAACACTGATGGATTGGCAATGACAATTTTTTCCTAAGCTGCTATAAGGTAAGTAGGTCTCTTTAAATCCTACTTGACATATATTCCCATGGCAAATATTCATGTGTCCAGAAATTACAGACACTAAAATTTCAATCTATTCACCTCTCAGAGTTATTGTGCATGTTACTCCATGAGTGAAAACAAACACTTATTTGACATTTCCACTTGGATGTCTAAGAGATATCATAATTTTAACATGTTTAACAAACAGAGCTCTTGATTTTTCTTGACATTTAAACCTGTTTCCATCTCAGGAAATGGCACTACCAGCCTCATAGGCATTCAGGTCAAAAACCTAAGAGTTTCCTTACATCACCCTTTTTTTCTTATGCTTCTCATATAATCCATATTTAAATTCTTCTGCAGTACCTTTAAGATATGTTCTGGACCCAATTATATCTCATTGTTTCCACAACTAAAACCTTAGTCCAAGACTCTATTAATAGGTCTTTTTGCTTTCACTCTTGTCCCTAGGTAGTAGCTAGAGTGAGTTTTTAAAAAGTTAAATTAGGTACTTCATTCCCCTGCTTAACAACTTTCAGTAGTTTTGTATAAGATTCAAAATAAAATCCAAGATTCTCACATACTAATCTCCTGCCATTTTTTCCCACTAATCATTAGAATCATTGCACATAAAAAGTAACCTGGGACTTTTGTATTTGTGGTTCTTTCCACATAGAACCATCTTCAGCAATACCCAGCATTTGTTCCTCATTTTATTTGGATATGTATTCAAATGTCAGCTCCTGAGAAAAGCTTTCCTATACCTTCTATATTGAGACCCTCTATAATAACCTCTATATCATCACCATTCTTATTTTTCTTTATGGAAATGATCACTATATAAAACATATTATATTTTTACTTGTCTCTTTTTGTCTTTGCCAATAGTCCATGAAGACAAGGGTCTTGTCCATCATGCTCTCCTCTGAATTCCCAATATTTGGAATAGTATCTGCACATAGAAAATACTACTCAACAAACATTTATTGAGTGAAAAAGTAAATAAGTGACATGTTTTTAAGGAGGTTCTGAATGGTTTTTATCCAAACTTGGAGCACCAAATTGTGTCATAATCTTCCTCTAAGACTGAATAGAATGCTTGTGAAACACTAATAGTCTCAAAAGTGCTTAAATGCATATAAACAAACAAATTAATCTAAATGATTTTAGCAAGTCTGAATTTTCATCATGTTAGATCTTCCCTGGTAGAAAACATGGGGCTGACTCAGAAGTCCTGTGTTCTATTCCCTGCCCTGCTTCCAAAAATATCTGTACTACTTGAGCCTCAGTATTTTTTTTTCATCTTCAGAATAAGGAGGTTGATCTTCTACCAATATAATGTCTGTAAAATGTTTTAAAATGGTTCTTACATGATAACATTTTTAAAATATTGAATGAAATGTGAAATGTCTGTAAAATGTTTTAAAATGGGGCTTATATGATAACATTTTTAAAATATTGAATGAAATGTGTGTAACTAGCATTCAGAAAGAGAACCAATAAGAAGTATGAAATATATACAAGTCCTGGCTGGTGGCACAGTGGATAAGGTGCCGGCCTGTGAACCCAGTGGTTGCTGGTTCAATTCCCCAGCCAGGGCACATAACCAGGTTGCAAGCCAGGTCTCCAGCCAAGTCTGTAGCTGGAGGTAGGTGAAAGGTAGGTGAAACCATGCATTGATGTCTCTCTCCCTCTCTGCCTCTCCTCCCCTCCCCTCTCTCTGAAAAATAATAAATAAAATCATTCATCTATACACACACACACACAAACACACAAAAGGATTTGTCACAGCAACTTGACCTTGAGCAATTGGGAAAGCAAGTTAAGGAGCTTTGGTAAGCTTGTAGCCTTTACAACTGATGCCAGACGTTTCACAGAATGGGCACATGGAAGAGAAGATGCATAGAAAGATGGGGAGGGTAAGGACAGGCTAGAGCTCATGAGGATGTGGTAAACATACCAGTTCTTATTGCCTCTGACCTTGATGGTTTGGATCCTGCATAAATAACCTGCCTTGTCATGTAACTAAGGCACACACCAGGACCAGGAGTCAGACAGAGTATCTATAGTAGGGCTCATGGGGAGGTGGGACAGCTTCAGTACTGCCTGCTGCTCATGCCCACTAGCAGGCCAGCAGTTAAAGAACCATATGTGCCAGTTCCAAAATGGCTGCCGCCTCACTCCCATTAACCAGATCTTGTACAAGAAGGATTCCTATGTGTCCTCTTAATTATACACATACAGGGAAGGGAGCTCTGGGAAGTGTAGTCCAGCTGAGTCAAGTGACACACGGCAAACCCTCCATGGTGCTGATTTGTGATTTTGTGAAGAAGTTTCCAATCATATACAAGAAAAAAATTCCCTTGAGTCTTTGAACTTGAGTTGTGTCAATATTATATTAGTGAAGCATATAAGTGGGCAGAGAGAACAGGGTGAAGTTCTATTTTTTCTTCATTGTTTGGAAAGATGCCTGAGCAACATCAAATATGGATTCAGACAAGGCTGGAGCTCATCTAGTGAATCCCTTGTTTTACTGGTAAAAATCTAAGGCTTAGCAGAGTGCCATATCTTATACAAAGTTATAATCTACATAGTTCAACTCTGGAAGTAGAACACAAAAACTGTGAGTGCAATTCTGACTTGTATTATCTCCTCTTTACCCTCTGGAACACTGGGTATGTGTATCCTCTCCCAAATAATAGGATGGAGCTAGGTATACCTGACATAATCAAGAACATGTATTAATTCACAAGACTTGCTCCTAACAAAAAGTGGCTGTGGGAATCAGCTTCTAACAATACCCTTTCCTATAGCCTACCTTTCCTATGACCTACTGGACCTGGCATTCCTACTTCGGAGGGATAGGGTGGTGATATTGAGTAGCAGGAAAGGAGAACAAAAAGTCCGCTTTGGGTACTCTGTACCCAACCTACTGAATATGGAGCCTCTCTGTGTCCATGAGCCCCAGGATTTTATCTCCTAACCCTAAGTCAAAACAGGTAATGGACCTTTTGTGGACTAACCCTTACTGGTATAAAGTAGGAGCAGAATCAGTGCAGCTACTGGTGCACCATCTGGCATATGCTGCAACAAGTGGAGACTCTTTGAAGATGTATGTTGTCAATTAATTTGAAAGATTTTCTTATTTTAATTATAAAAGAATCATCACAGAGTAATTAATTTGTCCCAGTGTGATATTTTAGTTTATGTACCACAATTATCATATTGACTTTTATAACTATGATTTTTTATAACTTCCTCAGAATATAAGCATATAAGCTAAACTATTAACTGAAATTCATGGTTAATGAATTTGGCATGAAAATGGCATGGAAAGGTCAGAGGCCCATTTCAGAGGTGAGGCCTCTCATCACACTCTAATGTTTAGAAGTCTTCCTGACTGATGGAGGCCTGAACTTCCAGAGAGAGAAGTTACTGAGTCATGCAATGAGCTATTGTGTCCACTTTAGTGGTCGTGGACATAGGAGCTATGTGCTGGATGTATTTACAGATCTTAACTGTCAAAAAGAGTTATTAAAAAGTGATTGTCCTTAGGATTCTTTGGGTATAGTCCAAGTAGTGGAATTGCTGGATCAAAAGGCAGTTCCATTTTTAGTTTCCTGAAACACCAATTCATAAGAACCTATGTACACCTATGTTCATAGTGGCAATATTTACAATAGCCAAGTGCTGAAAACAACCTAAGTGCCCATCAGTGGATGATTGGATCATAAAACTTTGGTACATTTACACAATGGAATTCTATATAGCAGAAAGAAAGAAGGAACTTGTACCCTTTGCAACAACATGGATGGAACTGGAGAGTATTATGCTTAGTAAAATAAGCCAGTCAGTGAAGGACAAATATCATATGATCTCACCCATTATGGGGCAATAATGAGCAAAACTAACAACAAGTAAAACAGAACCAAATATATGAATACAAGGAATAGGCCTTCAGTGGCCATGGGGAAAGGGTTTGGGGGTAGGGGGGAGGCAGAGGCAAGAAAGGGGAGCAGCTTAGACAAGAGCCTAGTATAAAGGAACCATGGACATGGACAACAGGGGGGATTGACTTTGGGGGGAATGGGTGGGTGTGGAGGGGGACAGAGGGGAGCAAAAAGGGGATGGATGTAATACAACAACAATAAAATTAAAAAAAAAAAAAAAGTGATTGTCCTGAGAACCAAGTTGGCAGAGGAGTAAGTGGAGCCACACCAATATCCTCCCAGGACAATCTAAAATTACAGCTGAGTTGGGGAGAAATCATCTGGAATAACCAACAGAACACCAGATGAAAAGAAACTTTATAACCACAAGCAGAAGAGGCCCCTTTATCACAACATGACTACAGTGCCTAAACCTGACCACTGATCACAGGTTAATTGGGTTAACAACTCAAGGAGATAAAGACAGTGGATCTTCAATAGTCTCCAAAAGCCTGACTAGGCACAGGCAGGAACACAAGCCATTGTCACCAGGTGTAGATCCAGGAAGTAAAGAAAGTGCACCTCTACATCATAGCAGATTACATCATGAATACAAGAAGTCAAAGCAGACCAATCTAAGAAGCAGAAACAAATAAGAATCATCTAAAATGGGGAGACAAAGAAGCTACATCCCATCAAAAGGAACGAAGGAATCTCCTGAAAGAGTACTAAATGAAATAGAGGCAAGCAAACTATCAGACACAGAATTCAAAATAAGGATTATAGAGAAGCTCAGTGAGGTTAGTAAACTCAAAGAAAACTACAAACAACCCCAGGGGAAGTAAGAAAAACTCCCGGGAAGCTACGAGGAACTTACTGAGAACTACACCAGCATGAAAAAGAACATAGAAACTATCAGTAAAAGCAAGGAGGAAATGAAAAATACAATTTCTGAATTGAAGAATACAGTAGAAGGAATCAAAAGCAGGCTAGAGGAAACAGGAGACTGGTGGACAGCATAGAAAAAAATTTCCAGACATTGCAATAAAATGTAAAAAGAATTATGAACAATGAAGAAGTTTTAAGAGAACTACAGGACAATGTGAAATGTTTTAATGTCCAAATCATTGGGATAACAGAAAAAGAAAAAGAGCAAGGGATAGAAAACCTGTTTGAAAAAGTAATGACGGGAAATTTCCCTAACTTATGAAAACAAAATGTCTTGCAAGTGCACAAAGCATTGAGGGTCCCAATGAAGATGAACCTAAACAAGGCCACTCCAAGATACATAATTAAAATGGCAAATTTCAAAGACAAAGAGAGAATCCTAAAAGCAGCAAGAAAGAAACATCTAATAACATACAAGGTGGCTACAATAAAGTTATCAGCTGATTTCTCCACAGAAACATTACAGGCTAGAGGGAATGGAAGAAATATTCCAAGCAATGTAAAACAAAGGCCTACTACCAAGACTGCTCTACCCAGCAAGGCTCTCATTCAAAATGGAAGGTGAATAAGGAATATCTTAGACAATAAAAAGCCAAAAGAATACATTACCAAACCAGCATTGCAAAAGATACTAAAGGGTTTGCTTTAAGAAGATGAAGACACAGAGAGAGACAGAGAGGAACTCAAATTCAGAAAGGAAAAATGACAATGAATAAGTATCTATCAATAATAACTTTCAATGTAAATGCATTAAATGTACCAATCAAAAGACATAGGGTAGCTGACAGGCTAAGAATCAACTTTAACTTATGAATATTTTTAAATCTTGTTATAAAGTAGATTTCATTAAATAATAGTTTTGTATTTTTGTCGTATCTGCATTACTGCAGGTTAAGTTTTCTTAGATTGTAATTGTTTTCTAACTGGGGAAAATCAAGTTACTTGCAATAACAGAAAAATTGCATGCAGTTAAGGAAAATAAGTAAGACAACGTGGATGTATATTACATAACGTACAAGTTATCTTTCTTATTCATTATTGTAAAATGTGCTTATTTGTGGGTTTATAATATATAGATATTATTAGCAATTTATATATTAAATATCAACCAACTGAAGTTGCTGTGTTGAGAAATTGGCCAACACAGCAATGTTGAAATTGTAGAAATGATGCTGAGAGTGAAGACTAACTTGGGATGGAAGTTACCAACTATTAAACTATATGATTTGTGTACATAGATAATATATATTCTCATATTAGCATTTAGTTAGATGTGATTCATTTCAAACAGATAGTGGAAATAGACACTTCTAGCAGTGAAGACCCCCAAAATGGGGATGCTTAGGAAAATGTATTAATGCTATACTAAACTTCATTATTCAGATATGAACATACCTAATGTTTACCTCATCAGACTCTTAAATAGTTCAGTGGTTAGTTTAGGACCACATAGGAAGTCAACCACAAGTTCAAAAAATAACTAAAATACTATTGAACAAAATTATTTAAACCCTAGTTTTTATTTAACCTCAACTTAGTAGATATCATAATTTCTACTCTCTGGAAACCAGCTGAACATTGCAAGTGTCATTATTTCTGAAGGCTTCAATTGGTGAAGGCTTCACATGTATAGAGGAGACACAGAGGGTATTGAGGAAAATGGGACCTCTGCACGGGAAAAAAAAATCAATCTAATATCTAAAATGGAAAACTCCAAAAAGAATAAATTGTAGTTCCAGTAGCTTAAAATAAAGTTGAGTTGTATTATTGGAGGGGTTGGGATCTGACTCAAACACCAAATTCATTTTTTACTATGGATTTGGCACTGTTTCTAGGACAGCTTTCATGAAAATGAGTTTGCAATATTCCATTTCTGTAATATATTTAACAAAAATACATTCTAGTGTAAAATAAGTTTAAAAGAAAAATATGATTAACTTACTACAATATATCTAAAATATTATCATTCAACATGTAGTAATTATATATGCTATTGTCATATTTTAACTCTTCAAAATCTGATATGTACTTTAAATATTTATTAAAATATGTATGTGCATAAATGTATTTTTGTGCATGTGTTTGGTAATATTGCAATTGATTATAAATACTTTTAAAATAGTTCTTTAGACAGAGGGGAGCAAAAAGAGGATGGATGTAATACAATAACAATAATTTTTTTAAAAAATAGTTCTTTAAACAAATGAATTAACATAAACATTTTGCATAATGAAAAAAATCTTGGTATTAATATGATATGAGAAGATGACAGTTAGAAGGCAGTAATTAAATGGTGAGTTGTCTGAATGTGGGGGAAAAAAGTACACTTTGGTAGTTACAGAATGGACAGGGGATGTTAAGAGCAAAAAGGGGATGGATGTAATACAACAATAAATTTTTAAATAAATAAATAAACAAATAAATTGGAGAAGCCAAAGAATTTATACACATGACACATAGACATGAACTAGGGGGGACATTACTGGAGAGAATGGGGAGTACTGGTGGAAGAAAGAAAAGAGGAAAAATTTGTGACAACTGTAATAGCATAATCAATAAAATGAATTTTAAAAAGAGATGATTGTTAACACTGCTAGCCAGGAATCTCAGGTACATAATTTCTCAATAGGCCATTCTTTCTTTTAAGGAAATATTTCAACACAAACTCCAATTAAATAAATTAATGCTTAAACCAACCTCTCAGATAAGAATAAATATTCCTTGTAAATTATTCTGCAAGAAGTAGTTTTCTGGACTCCTAACAATGTAGACAATAAAATAAAATTAAACAAAACCCCAGAAAGCTGCTCACAGCTTATTGTTACCTTTGTGATGCATTTTCAGGTGGGATGTTGGGCACATTTTAAAATTTACACATTTGGCCCTGGCTGATGGCACAGTGGATAAGGCACTGGCCTGTGAGCCCAAAGGTTGCTGGTTCAATTCCCAACCAGGGCACATAACCAGGGTGCAAGCCAAGTTTCCAGCCAGGTCTGTAGCTGGAGGCAGGTAAAAGGCAACCATGTATTGATGTCTCTCTCCCTCTCTGCCTCTCTACCTTCCCCTCTCTCTGGAAATAGTAAATAAAATCTTTAAAAAATTTTACACATTTATTCGCTAGGTTCCAATTTTGACCAAGAATATAACTGATAAAATATGTTAAGTTTTAGTCTATGATTGGTGGACACAGATTACACACTTTTTCATGCAGAGCTAAGGAACAACATAGGAATTTCTCCATAAGATCTGGTATGTCACACACACACTCACACACAGAGGAAAAAAAAAAAAAAAAGCAGGTGAAGAAATGGGAGATTAGGCCAAATCTGAGCAGAGTAAATATACAACCAATCTTTTAAAAACTAGAGATCTATTATGAGGAATAAGGATTCAGTTTGACTGGCTATCTCAGGAAGTAGAATTGGTAAAATGGGGTAGAAGCTTTGAGAAACATTCAGGAAGGCAAATGTCAGCTCAATATGATGAAGTCATTCTTAACAGCCAGACTTTCTCAAATACTTCCCCCAAAATAACTAATCAGTTTCTTAGCCATGTCCTTGGAACTGCCCTGCTTTCTGATTTGAACCTAATTCTTCAGCTTGTTCTGCAATATTGTGGGCTACTTAAACTTCAACAAATATGTATTTGAATACGAGGTCTGTCCTGAAAGTATCAGGCCATACATATTTTAATTATATTGACATTGGCTAGATACGTTTGGAACAGACCAAAAAGTATATACAGGGTGTACATGGTAAAGTGGCAAAATTTTAGTAAAATAAACAAAATACCACAAAAGCGTTATATTTTTAAATAAATTTATTCTTATGTGTAAATACATAAACATAGTCATTATTTTTTAATTGTTCAAAAAAGTATCTGCTGCAATAACAGACTCAATTCGAATTGAGAATCTTGAGCGCACTTTCATTAACTTTTCTTTATCCATGGATATCTTCATGTTTTTAATCTTAGCTTTAACAGCCTCTTTGTTGGAATGAGGTTGTTTATTAACTTCTCTCTCACAAATGCTCCATACATAATAGTTTAAAGGATTTGCATCTGGTGAACTAGGCAACCAGATTTCCTTTGACCAGAATTCAGGGACATTGACACTGAAAAATTCTTGCCCCTTTTTGGCATTATGCACTGGTGCACCATCTTGTTGGAAGATAAAATGATGTCCATTTGTGACATCCTTCATCCACTGTACAACTACTTCTCTCAAAACATCAAGGTAAACATCAGCAGTCACCTTCCAGCCTTGTGGAAAAATATGTGGGGTCATGGTATCTCCTTAATTGCTGGCAACACCTAACACCATTACTGTAGCAGGAAATTTCATTTTCATGACAATTAGGACTTCATTAAGATTCTCACAGAACCACCTATTGTGTCTTTTGTTGACTATTTGATCCTGCTGAAAATTCTTTGAATCAGAGAAGAAAATCAGAGGGTTTTTTTCCTTTGGGATTTTTCCATTTTGTTGGCAGTTTCCTTGTTTTTTCAAAGCAAGTTTCCTTTGTCTGCTGTGTGCTAAACTGGCCTCTTCTAAGAACATACGATCTGTGTGTGATATCTTCAGCAATAATCTTGTGAACCATTGCATCTGACATCTGCAGTTCTCTTGCTATGAAGTGCATTGCCTTTCCTGGATCTTCATTGATGATCTCCTGGATTCTGTGTACAATATCTGGACTTGTGCAATCCTTGTGTACCTTATGCGTTTTCCTTGTTGGTGTGGCAACATCAGGATCAGCATCATCCACCTTCTTCATGTTGTAAACTATACATAAAGTGATATTATTAAAGTCTGCAATTTCCTTAGCAGTTTGCCCTGCACACAGTCAAGAAATTCTGGTTGTTCTAACATCATATTTCTTTGACATGATGGTTGCTCTCAAAATTTAATACTTTATATCTGAAACAATGATGTTAAATCATAACCTAAGAAGCATAGTTTTTCAAAATTAACAGGAAGCATTTGAATAAGCAGATGCAAAGTTATTGCCACTTTATTGTGTGCACCCTGTATATACTACACAAAGAACATGGTTGGTGAGCAGACAGTGAGTTTTCATTACAGTACAGGCACCCTGTGAGTCATGGTCCTTATGTTGCCAGCAGTTGACACAGTCCCTGAATAATTGCAAAAGATGTATTTGTCTTTCAAATAATTTAAGAAAATTTTAATTATATATACGAGTACAGGGTGCCACCTTTACCTTTGGACTGAATGTGGTACTTGGCTCAGTTTAGATTCTAATTCAGAGTAGAAGCATCTGACTAGCTCCTAAAACATAGCTCACCTTGATTCTGTCACACAAGGTGAGAGAGGCCTATGTGTTTAGTTCTATGGATTGTGCACTGTGCAGCTAGGGGTTGTCATTTCCATGCACTAAAAGGTCTGGCTTTCAAAATCAGAATAAAAATATTAAATCAACAGATAAACCAAGGTCATCATTTGTCAGAAAGAATGTAAAGGGCACCCAACAGAAGATTATTTCTGTAGGAGGCACCTTAATTTTGAGAGATTCTTCCAGGTGTTAAGTTCTTTGGTCTTCTGCTAGCTTTGAACATGGCATAAATATAAATAAACCTAGAATCAGGGTATATTTATTTGGTTTTCAAGTTAAATTGAAGGTGGAAACAATGGTGTGTGTTGAGACCAGTTTGAGTCATCAGCAATTCTTTTTTTTTTTTAATTTTATTGTTGCTGTATTACATCCATCCCCCTTTTGCTCCCCTCTTTCCCCCTCCCCACCCACCCATTCCCCCCAAAGTCAATCTTTTGTTGTACTTTAACATTACAATATCTTCCCAAGCTCTTCCCTCAGCTACTTCTGTCTCCTGTGGGGCTCTGAGCCTTTCTGTTGGTTCAGGGATTACATGACTATGTTTCACAATTAAAAGAACTAACTCTTCTTACAGGTATCACTCAATTTATTGTTTTGATAATTTTTGCACAAAACTGTATGCATTTTAAACACAAGTTTATTTTTATGTACTTTAAACTTCATTGTCAAGTAGTTTTACCTTCAATTTGGTCATTTTCAATTGTTAGCTCTATATTCCATTTTAGACCTGGCAAGTTCCTAAGGAACAGGACTTTGAAGAAATAAGAACTTGTGTTAAATTGACAGAAACTGACAGCCCTTCCTAGTCACACACAGCAGTTAAACAATAATTCCTGAAACACAGTTGGCAGCCCTACATTACTGGCTAAATTCTAGAATCAAACCCAATTCCATACATGAGCATAGAGCTTCAAAGACACTGTCCTACTAAAATATTTTTTTTTAATTTTATTGTTGTTGTATTACATCCATACCCTTTTTGCTCCCCTCTGTCCCCCTCCCCACCCACCCATTCCCCATAAAGTCAATCCCACCTGTTGTTCATGTCCATGGTTCCTTTATACTAAATTCTTGTCTAAGTTGCTCCCCTTTCTTGCCTCTGCCTGCCCCCTACCCCCAAACCCTTTCCCCTGACCACTGAAGGCCTATTCATTGTATTCATATATTTGGTTCTGTTTTGCTTATTGTTAGTTTTGCTCATTATTGTCCCATAATGGGTGAGATCATATGATATTTGTCCTTCACTGACTGGCTTATTTCACTAAGCATAATACTCTCCAGTTCCATCCATGTTGTTGCAAAGGGTACAAGTTCCTTCTTTCTTTCTGCTATATAGAATTCCATTGTGTAAATGTACCAAAGTTTTATGATCCAATCATCCACTGATGGGCACTTAGGCCGTTTCTAGCACTTGGCTATTGTAAATAGTGCCACTATGAACATAGGTGTACATAGGTTCTTATGAATTGGTGTTTCAGGGTTCTTTGGGTATAGTCCAAGTAGTGGAATTGCTGGATCAAAAGGCAGTTCCATTTTTAGATTTTTAAGGAAACCCCATACTGTTTTCCACAGTGGCTACACCAGCCTACATTCCCACCAACAGTGTATGAGGGTTCCCTTTGCCCCGCATCCTTGCCAGCACTTGTTGTTTGTTGATTTGCTGATGATTACCATTCTGACAAGTATGAGGTAGTATCATATTGTGTTTTGAATTTGCATCTCTCTGATGACTAGTGATGTTGAGCATTCTTTCATATGCCTGTGGCCCTTTGTATATCTTCCTCAGTGAGTTGTCCATTCAGGTCCTTTGCCCATTTCTTAATTGGGCTGTCTGTCTCCCTGGTGTTGAGTCCCAATAGTTCTTTATATATTTTGGAGATCAAACCCTTGTCTGAGGTATCATGGGCAATTATGTTTTCCCATACAGTTGGTTCCCTTTGAATTTTGCTGATATTTTCTTTAGCTGAACAGAAAGTTTTCAATTTGATATAGTCCCATTGTTGATTCATTCTTTTATTTCCTTTGCCCTTGGTGAAGTATCAGTAACATATTTTTGCGTAGGATATCCGAAAGTTTACTGCCTATATTTTTCTCCAGGACCTTTATGATGGCACTGCTTGTGTTTAAATCCTTTATCCATCTTGAGATTGTTTTGGTGTATGCTGTAAGTTGATGGTCTAGTTTTATCTTTTTACATGTTGCTGTCCAGTTCTCCCAACACCATTTGTTGAAGAGACTGTTTTGACTCCATTGGATGTTCCTTCCCCCTTTGTCAAATATTAGTTGACCATAGAGCCCTGGGTTAATTTCTGGGTTCTCTATTCTGTTCCATTGATCTATATGTCTATTCTTCTGCCACTACCAGGATGTTTTGATGACAGTAGCCTTGTAGCATTGTTTGAAGTCCAGGATTGTGATTCCTCTTACCTTGTTCTTCTTTCTCAAGATTGAGGTGGCTATTCGTGGGCGTTCTTGGCTCCATATAAATTTTTGAAGTATTTTTTCTATTTCTGTGAAGTCTGTCATTGGTATTTTAATTGGGATTGCATTGAATCTGTAGGTTGCTTTGGGTAGTATGGACATTTTCATGATGTTAATTCTTCCCATCCACGAACATGGTATATGCTTCCATTTATTTGTGTCTTCCTTGATTTCTTTCTTCATTGTTCTGTATTTTCTGAGTCCAGGTCTTTTATCTTCTTAGTTAAATATATTCATAGGTACTTTATTTTTCTTGTTGCTATGGTAAATGGGATTTGTTTTTTCACTTCTATTTCTGTTGTTTCATTATTGATATACAAAAATGCTTTTGATTTCTGAATATTGACTTTATACCCAGCTATTTTGCTAAATTTGCTTATTAGGTTGAGTAAGTTTTTGGTGGAGCCCATCGGGTTTTGTATGTACACTATCACATCATCTGCAAATAATGACAGTTTGACTTCCTCCATTCCATTTTGGATACCTTTGATTCCTTTTTCTTCTCAAATGGCTATATCTAGAAATCCAAGACAATGTGGAATAGAAGTGGAGAATGTGGACAGCCTTTTCTCATTCCTGATCTTAGGGGGAAAGCTTTCAGTTTTTGTCTGTTAAGTATGATGTTGGCTTCAGGTTTCTCATAAATGGCCTTTATGATGTTCAAGTATGCTCCCTCTATTCCTATTTTGCTGGCGGTTTTAATCATAAATGGTTGCTGCACTTTATCAAATGCTTTTTCAGCATCTATTGATATGATCATATGGTTTTTATCTTTCAATTTGTTGATGTGGTGTATTACATTTATTGATTTTTGAATGTTGTACCATCCTTGCATCCCTGGGATCAAGCCCACTTGATCATGGAGTATGATCTTTGTAATATACTCCTGAATCTGATTGGCCAATATTTTGTTGAGAATTTTAGCATCTATGTTCATCAGAGATATTGGCCTGTAGCTTTCTTTCTTAGTTGTGTCTTGCCCTGGTTTTGGGATTAGAATAATATTGGCCTCATAGAAAGAGTTTGGGAGTCTTTCCACTTCCTGGATTTTTTGGTATAGTTTGAGGAGGATAGGAGTTAGTTCTTCTTTAAATGTTTGGTAAAATTCACTTGTGTAGCCATCTGGTCCAGGGCTCCTGTGCTTTGGGAGATTTTGGATTACTTATTTAATTTCACTAGTTGTTATTGGCCTATTCAGGCTTTCTGCTTCTTCTGGTATCAGTTTTGCTAGATTATACATTTCCAGAAATGTGTCCATTTCATCCATGTTGTCATAGTTTTTGTCATATAGTCATTTGTAGTAATTTCTTACAGTCTTTTGTATTTCTGAGGTATCAGTTGTGATTTCCCCTCTTTCAGTTCTGATTCTGTTTATTTGGGTCCTCTCTCTCTTTTTCTTGATGAGCCTGGATAAGTGCCTGTCAATTTCATTCATTTTTTTCTAGGAACCAGCTCCTGGACCTGTTGATTCTTCAAATTTTAGTTCGAATCTCTGAGTTATTTAGTTCTGCTCTGATCTTGATGATTTCTTTCCTTCTACTTGTTCTGGGCTTTGTTTGTTTTTGCTCCTCTAGTTCTTGCAGCTTTGTGGTTAGGTTGTTTTTATGAACTTCTTGTATCCTTTTTTGGAAGGCCTGTATTGCTATCAATTTCCCCCTGAGAACTGCCTTTGCTGTATCCCATAGGTTTTGGGCAGTTGTGTGTTCATTGTCATTTGTTTCCAGGAACTTTTTGATTTCATCTTTGATCTCATTGTTGACCTCTTCATTGCTTAAAAGCATGTTATTCATTCTCCATGAGTTAGAGAATTTTTGGCTTTTTCCCTTGAGATTGGTTTCTAGTTTCAAGCCATTGTGATCTGAGAAGATACTTTGTATGATTTCAATTTTCCTGTATTTGTGGAGGCTTGTCTTGTGACCTGCCATGTGGTCTATCTTGGAGAATGATCCATGTGCATTTGAAAAGAATGTGTACTTTGCTGCTTTGGGGTAAAAGACTCTGTATACGTCAGTTAGGTCCATTTCCTCTAGAGTGTTGTTCAATGCCACAACATCTCTGGGGATTTTTTGTTTGGAAGATCGGTCCATTATTGATAGTGGGGTATTAAAATCCCCTACTATTAGTGTGTTGCTGTCTATGTCTTTCTTAAAGTCTTCCAAGATTTTCCTTATATATTTTGGAGCTCCTATATTGGGTGCATATATGTTTATCAGAGTTATTTCTTCTTGATGGATTGTTCCCTTAAGTATTATGAAATGTCCATCTTTGTCCCTTTTTATGTCCTTCATTGTAAAATCTATTTTATCTGAAATCAGTATTGCTACTCCAGCTTTTTTTCATGTCCATTTGCTTGATATATAGTTTTCCATTCCCTCACTCTCAGTCTGTGCCAATCTTTTGTTCTGACATGGGTGTCTTGAAGACAGCATATATGTGGGTCATGTTGTCTTATCCATTCAGCTACCCTATGTCTTTTGATTGGTGCATTTAATCCATTTACATTTAAGGTTATTATTGATTGATACTTATTCATTGCCATTTTCTCCCTTTGTGTCTGTATTCCTCTTTGGCTTTCTCTGATTCTTCATTTTATTTGTTTACTTATTTTTATAGCAGACCCTTTAGCATTTCTTGCAATGCTGGTTTGGTAGAGATGTATTCTTTTAGTCTTTTTTCTGTCTGGGAAGCTCCTTATTTCTCCTTCTATCTTGTATGAGAGTCTTGCTGGATAGAGTATTCTTGGTTGCAGGCCTTTGTTTACCATGACTTGAAATACTTTTTGCCATTCCCTTCTGGCTTGAATTGTTTCTGTTGAATAATTATTTGATAGCCTTATTGGAGCCTCTTTGTATGTTATTTGTCTTTTCTCTCTTGATGCTTTTAGGATTCTCTCTTTGTCTTTGAAATTCGCCATTTTAATAATAATGTGCCTTGGTGTTGGTCTGTTTGGGTTGATCCTCATTCGGAAACTCTGTGCTTCCTGAACTTGATTAACTTTTTCACTCATGATGTTATGGAAATGTTCTATCATGACTTTTTTGAAGAGGTTTTCCATTAGTTGTTTCTCTTCTCCTTCTGGTATCCCTATGATATGGATGTTGTTACATTTCATGTTGTCCTGCAGCTCTCTTAAACCCTCTTCAGTCTTATTCAGCCTTTTTTTTATTCTCTTGTACTGTCTTGGAGTATTTGTCTACATTATCCTCCAACTCGCTGATCTGGTCCTCTACTTCCTCTAGCCTACTGTTGATTCCTTCTACTGTATTCTTCAATTCAGAAATTGTATTCTTCATTTCCTCCTGGCCCTTGTTGATAGTCTATGTCCTTTTTCATGCTGTTGTAGTTCTCTGTAAGTTCCTTGTAACTTCCCTGGAGTTCTTTGTAATTTCCCTGGAGTTCTTTGTAGTTCTCCTGGAGTTGTTTATAGTTTTCTTTGATGTGGCTGAGCTCACTGAGCTTCTCTATCATCATTCTTTTGAATTCCTTATCTGATAGTTCATGTGCCTCTGTTTCATTTTGTGTTCTTTCTGGGGATTCTTCCTTTCCTTTTGGTGATGGACTGATTCTTTTTTTCCCCATTTTGAGTGTCTGTTCTTGCTTGCTTTTTATTTATTTATTTATTTTTGTTCTTTCCTTGGGTTAACCTGCTTTGCTTCCTTGCCTTAGTTGAGCACCCGTCTGTGATAGGAGATTTGTGGAGTTCAATGTTGCCGTCTCCCAGATTTTCTCCACTTGCTGTTCTTGGTGTGTCCTTTATTTGGGCTGTCTGGTTGTATTTTGGGCCTGTGGGCTTTTAGCAGAAAAAACAAAAACAAAAACAAAAAGCAAAACAAAGGAAAAAATAAATAAAACTATAATAATAATTAGAAGAAAGGGTTTAGATGGCTGTTCACTCTTAATAATCTCTGACTGGTTCAAATGGAGCCTGGGCCTGAGGGCTTTTAGCAGAGAAAAAAAAGAAAGAAAGAAAGGGAGAAAGTTACAAGACAAAACGAAATCCATATTAATAAAGAAAGGGTTTAGGTGTCTCTTCACCCTTTATGATCTCTGTTTGGTCCAGGTGGAGCCAGGACCAGTGGGCTTTTTCAGTGAGAAAAGAAAGAAGGAAGGAAAAAAAAAAAAGACAGAGAAAGTCAGAAGACAAAGAGAAATCAATATTAATAAAGAAAGGGTTTTTGTGTCTGTTCACCCTTTATGATCTCTGATTGGTCCAGATGGAGCCAGAACCTGTGGGCTTTAACAGGAAGAAAAGGGGAAAAAAAGAAAAGGAAAGAAAAGAAAAAAAAAGGAGGAAAAAAAGGAAGAGGAATGAAGAAAAGAATAAAGAAAGGGTTTAGGTAGCTGTGGAAGATAGGAATACTTATATTGAGGACTGGGAATGTGTTGTTGCCACAGAGTGAGTAGTCTTTAATTCAAGAGTAGGGGAAGGGTCTTGGGTATTTAGGTGGATTGAGGTATGGGGGGGATTAAGAATATGTGAGAAGTAACTTTTGAAACGGATATGGTGGGGATTAATAGTTCATATGTCTCTTGGTATAACTCAGGTGCTTGAGATTAGCAGCAATCCCTTTCCTGAGGCTGCCTCTTTTTCTTGGTCAGGACTTTGCAGTCTATAGTCTAGTCAGTCTTGGCATGTGGCAGGGCCTCTGATTGTCACAGTCAAGGCTGATTCTGAGTGTCTGCCCCCAGGTAGGCTGGGCCTTCAGTAGCCTGGCTGGGTTTTAGGGCTGCCGGTATTCTGGAGCCCACAGGTTGTCCCCTCCCACTCCTGGTGGAGGTTCCTGCCTGGAACCTCCCAGCACTCCTGCAGGGCAGCCTGCAACCTTGCTGGTCCCTGTGATGACTGGCCCCATCCCCGCAATTCCGAGAGGAGGCCGCCCCTGTCTGTCAGCAGTGCCTGGGGTCCGCCTACACTGCCTGCCTCCCCAGGGCGAGCGCCAATCCTCCAAGCCAACCAGCTCTCTGAGAAGTCCTTTATGTGGCCTCTGTGATGAGCCCCTCCCAGGCATGGGTGGTGCAGCCTTTATCCCCGGCAATGGGCAGGTCAGTTGCCCTAGCTAGAAGTTCCTAGCTCACAGCTTGGAGTTTCCTTGGGAACCTGGGGGCCTGTGTGGTTGCACAAGGCTGGGCCTCCCCCCTCTCAGGGGCTTCAAGGTGCTTTTTCCCCGGTGGCCCAGCAGCACCATTTTCGGCCCTCTCGCCACCCCGGCTGGTGCACTTCCCCGTTCCCCTGCTCTGGCTCCCTGCAGGACTCTTCTCCTCCGCCTCTAGCCCTGTGAGGAGCCTCCTCTCCCTGTTGCCAAAGTGAGTCTCACACAGTCCCTCCACTGCATGAGTTCAATTCCGAGTTCCCTACGGTGTTTGCCCTGGCTGCCTGCACTTCACTGCTCAGACTTCTAGTCTCCAGGGAGCCCAGAGCTGGCCTCAGTCAAACGCGGCCCTCTGGGCAGAGCTGCCACTGCCCAGAGCCGACCTCAGGCCGCCGGCTGGTTGGTAGGGAACTGCCTCACCTCCTCTTCTGCTGGTCTCCACTGCCTCTGGGCTGTGCTTCCCTGTGTCCAGATGCTGACCGCTCCAATTCTTAGGGTCCTGAAGACCTCTCACACTCCCTATCTTGTCCTCTAGCTGCTCTGTTACTCGAGAACACCATCAGCACTGCTCTCTACTCTGTCACCATCTTTCCTCCTCTCTAAAATATTTTTATATTTTCCTTTTCTGCATTTTAATATTAAGAGGTTGAAATTTTTGCCAGATACATATGTAATTAGGTGATTACATGTTTTGAAATACAAACAATATTTTTTTCCTAAGAGCTTTATTGAACTGTAATTTATGTAATATAAAATTTATTGCACCATTCAATGACTTTTTGTAAGTTTACAGAGATAGGCATCTACTATAATTTTAAAAAGAAAATATTAAATTTCTGCCAATAATTTAATTCTTGCCAATCAAAGTCCTGGACTTAGTTCCTTTGGCCATATAAGAGCAGACACATATGGAAGTATATTGTCTCCTAAAAATCTATTCCTCAGTTAAATTTTCTTCTAAAGATTAAATTATTTTATTTTATAATGTTTTCCAAGGACTTACCCACCAGAACACTCCCAGTTTATTTACCAATTATCTGGATATATATATAATTCTTGTAAGTATTTTAGGTTTTTTCACTTCAGTTTGATCTGTCTCTGAAAGGGCCATCTGTGGTGATATTTCAAGATCCTAGAACAATATCCTCCTTATGATACCTGAAGAATTCACATAGTATCTATAAAATATCTCAGTGTTCACTTTAAAGACCTTTGCCCAGGGTACATAGATAAAAGAATTGGAAGAGAGCCAAAGTTTTGCCTTTGAATTCAAGCAAGGATGGAGCCAATTCACAGATCAAAGGGGAACAGAAGAAAGAAAACTGGCTAAGGCTTTATTTTGAACTATCCAGCTCTGAATAATACTAACTTCTTCTCTTGATGATCATTGGCTTTATATTAAGGAATTAAAAGGATAATTAAGGACAGTAGCCCACAGAATGCTCTTCACTGGTGTTTATATTATTCTAACTTTGTGATTCCCAAAAACCTTCATTTATATTAAACTGGGTCTTTTAAAAAAACAGATTGTAAAATCTAAAATCTTCTTTTAGGCTCTGTTTGTATGTGCATGTATCTGTGTATGTATATATACCGTATGTATAGTTCATTGTTATATATACAATGTATAAATGCATTTTTGGTATGTAAGATGTGGACAAAAGTAGGCTTATAGTTGTTTGTATGGAAAAATTTATAATTCAAGATAAGTAATAGTACAAATATAAATACTTTGTGTATTCACAACTGTATACCTACTGTATGTATGGAAAAGGAAAGGACTTTTAAGGAGCAAAGAAATAAGTGATGATTATAAAATTCAGGACAGTGGGGAGTCGGAGGTAACAGAGAGGAGTACAAAATTAGATATAGTTCTTAAGATAAAGGTTTTTAATTAACCATTTTTATACTACTTCATAATTAAACAATATGCTTTCCCTCTTTCTCTTTCTGTGTCTATCTCCTTTTCTCCAGATACATGTATGTTTCTATATTAAGGCACCTGTTTATGTAAATTACCAGGTTACTTATAAAAGCATTAAAATATGGTTATCTCAACTGATATAAAAAATTTCAGTGATAAAGCTAATTATTTCTGATAAAAATGATTAGTAAACTTTAAAGAAAATTTCCTTCACTTCACAGAGACTATCAGAAAACATGTTTAATGGTGAAACACAAGGGTCCTTCCCTTTAGATTCTGGAATAAAAATAGTGGCCCATTGCCACCATTCAATTGGAGGTACAGTAAAAAATATATACATAAGTATGCATATGGATGCACATATATATAGTATATGTGTATATGTGAAACAATGTTGGAAAAAATTGTCATCATTTGCAAATAATATATGATTTATCTAGAAATTGGTAAAAGAAATAATAAAATTATTCAGCAAGATGCAATTTAAAAATCAATATATAAAAAATCAATAGCTTTTAGTAACCAATTTAAAATATGATAAAAGCACATCTCTCACACATAGAAACATGAATATATATATAGAACCTTTAAAAATTTTCTTGTAAAAATGAAATTAAGGTGAGTAATTTAGAGATGTAGTATGTTTCTGAATATAGTTAACATTTATGCTGCAAATGTTTATTTAGCTCACAATACAGCCAGGCTTTTTTCTACATACTAAAGTTAGTGTGGGAGAAACTAATTTCTTCAATGTGGCAGTTACAAAATTAGACAAATTTTAAAAGGGCTATGTCATATGGTCATAAGTATTCTGGATGAAAAATAAGACAGGAAAAAATCAGGAATGCTGATTGTGGAGAGTGGGAGGTTGCTATTTAAATACAATGGCCATCAAGATCCTTATTGAAGAAGTTATGGTTTAGCAAAGACAGTGACTATGTGAAGGAATGCATGCAGGCAAGGGGAACAGCATAGAAGGGTGCTGGCTGAAAGCATGCTTGTTGGTATGAGCTGGAGAGGAAGGAGCATTAGTGAGTGGGGAAGGTGTAGTGACAAGGGCCAGGTGGTGTAGGGCCAGTCTGCTCTAGAGCTTGCTTTCACTGTGAGAGTGACAGATGCTGCTAGATTATGAGTAGAGGTGTACTGTAATCTAATTTTCATTTAAAGAAAACCACTTTGGTTGTTATACTGAGAAAAGTTTCAATAACAACACAAAAATGGATGGTGTGGGGGGCAGTGAACCAGGTTAGAATACAATTGCAACAGTCAGGATAGGCCCAAATCTGCAGAGATAGATATACTTTAAAGGGAAGGACCAGCAGAAGTTAATGGTTTGGGTGTGAGGTATAAAAATTAAAAAAAGAGTCAGGGATGAACCTGACAGTATATATGGTCAGCAAATAGAAGATGAATGCATCATTTACTGGCATAAGACTCTGGCTTGGGTGGGGAAGTGTAGAGAGGAGGAGCAGGTTGGAAAAATGGTGTAATAATAGAAATTCTCCCTAATTCAATACTCATCCTAATTTTTGTATATTTTTATAGAACCTGGAAAACTAATATTAAAATTTATCTGGAAAACTAAAGTAAGTTAGGTCACTATTTCACACCAAACATGCTAAAGTCAGGATAATTTTTTTCAGCTTTTTTGAGATATAACTGATATATTGTATAAGATCATAGTATATAATGTGGTGATTTGATATACATACATATATATTGCAAAATGATTACCACCAGAGCATTAGCTAACACCCTCATCATGTCACATAATTATCATTTCTTTTTGTGGTGAGAATCTTTAAGATATGTACACTTAGCAACTTTTAAGAATATAATACAGTGTTATGTCACCATGCTACATATTAGATCTTCAGATTTAATTCACCTTGTAATTGGACATTTATATGCTTTGATGAAATTCTCATTTCCCCCACTGATAATCATCATTTCACTATTTTTTTCTGTGAGTTCAACTATTTAGATTCTACATATAATTGAGAACATCCACTATTTGTCTTTTGCTGTTTGACTTATTTTATTTAGCATATTGCCTTCTAGGTCCATTTATTATTGTTCCAACAGAGTTTCATTCTTTCTCATGGTTAAATAATATTCCATTATGTATATATACACCATATCTTTTCCCCCACTTATTTGTTGGCAAGCATGTAGGTTATTTCCATATCTTAGCTACCACAAATAATGTTAGAATGGAAATAGGTGTTTAAATATCTCTTTGATATACCAATTTCAGTTCCCTTGGATATGCCTAGAATAAAATAGCTGGATCATATGTTATATCTTTTAGTTTTTTGAAGCAACTTCATACTGTTTTTCTTAGTGGCTATATCAACATACAATTTCACCAACAGTATAAGGTTGCCTTTTCTTCACATCCTCCCAACACATAATATCTCTTGTCTTTATTTTTTTTAAGATTTTATATTATTTTTCAGAGAGAGGGGAAGGGAGAGAGGCAGAGAGGAACAGAAACATCAATGTATGGTTGCCTTTCATCTGCTTCCAGCTACAAATCTGTCTGGAGACCTTGCTTGCAACCTGGTTATGTTGCTGGGAATTGAACCAGTGACCTCTGGGTTTGCAGGCTGGCACCTTTCCATTGAGCCACCAGCCAGGAAGTAGATTTTTTTCTTACTCAAATTGCTTTGGTTACTTGAAGCTTCTTCTACTTCCATACACATTTTTGGACTTCTTTCCTATTTTTGTGGAAAATACCATTAGAACTCTGGTAGAGATCTTTATTGATATAGAGATGCCTTTGACTAATATGAACATTTCATCAATATTAATTCCTCTAAACTAAGAATATGTGATATTTTTCCATTTATTTGTGTCTTTTTTAATTTCCTTTATTAAAGTCTTGCAGTTCTCAGCATTCAGATCCTTCAACTAATTGCTTAAATTTATTTATATTTTATTGTTTTTGATGCTATTGTGAATGGTTGTTTTTTTTTTTCTTTTCCAGGTATTTTATTGTTAGCATAAAAGAACGCAACTAATTTCCATTTGTTTATTTGTGTCTGGAAACAAGATATAGTCTTTAGGATTTTCTCTGCATAAGATCATATAATTTACAAAGATAGTTTTATTGTTTTCCTTTCCAATTTGGATATCTTCTATTTCTTATTCTTGTTTGGTTGACTAGGACTTCCGATAATATTTTAGGTAGGAGTGGTAAGTGTAGACACTCTTGTCTTATTCCCAATCATAGAGAAAAAGCTTTGGAAGTTTCACTCTTAAGTTTGATGTTGACTTTGAACTTGTCATAGACTGTCTTTTCTTATGTTGAAGAAAGTTCCTTCTACATAAAAGTTATTGAGTTTTTATCAGAAAAGGCTGCCTTATTCTGTCAAATGCTTCTGCATTTACTTGAGATGATCATATGACTTTTATCTTTTATTGTATTAATATGATATATTGTGTTAATGGTATTGTGTATATTAAAATATTTTTATATTCTTTGATAACTCCCACTTGGCCATAATGTATAATCCTTTTGATATGCTGTTGAATTAATTTTTACTAATAATTTGTTATTAATTTTTGTATCTATCTTTATCAGGCATGTTAGTCTGAAGTTGTCTTTGTCTTTAGTGCACTTATGTCACTTGGGAATCATGGTAATGCTGGCATTCTAAAATAAATTTGTAAGTGTTCTCTTCTACTTAATATTTTTTTGTATTTTCTTTTTTTTAATGTAATTTTATTATTGTTGTATTATATATTTTTGTATTTTTTTTATTATTGTTGTATTACATTCATTGCCTTTTTGCTCCCCTCCGTCCCCTTCCCCACCCAAAGTCAATCCCACCTGTTGTCCATGTCCATGGTTCCTTTACACTAGGTTCTTGTCTAAGTATTATATTCATCCCCTTTTTACTCCTATCTGTCCCCTTCCCCATGCACCCACTCCACCCCAAAGTCAATTCCACTTGCTGTGCATGTCCATAGTTCTTTCCTTGACTAAACTGCTCTCCTTCTTTGCCTACTCCACCCCATCCCCACTCCCCCTTGTCCACCAAAGGTCTATACATTGCATTCATGTATCTGGTTCTGTTTTCCTTATTTGTTTCTTTTGTTCATTATTGTACTATAATGGGTGAGATCCTATGGTATTTGTCTTTCACTGACTGGCTTATTTCACTAAGGTATTATGCTCCAATTCCATCCATGCTGTTGCAAAGGATAGTTCGTTCTTTCTTTCTGCTGTGCAGTATTCCATTGTGTAAATGTACCAAAGTTTTTGATCCAATCATCCACTGATAGACACTTAGGTTGTGTTGAGCACTTGCTGCTATGAACATATGGGTACAAAGGTTCTTATGATTTGGTGTTTCAGGGTTCTTTGGGTATAGTCCTAGTAGTGGAGTTGCTGAATCAAAAGGCAGTTCCTTTTTAGTTTATTAAGGAAACTCCATAAAGTTCTTTATAGTGGCTGCATCAGCTTGCATTCCCACCAACAGTGCACCAGGGTTCCCTTTGCCCCACATCCTTGCCAAAACTTGTTGTATGTTGATGATTGCCATTCTGACAGGTGTGAAGTGGCATCTTATTGTAGTTTTAATTTGCATCTCCCTGATGGCTAGTGATGTTGAGCATTCTTTCATATGCCTTTGGGCCCTTTGTATGTCTCCCTCAGCTAGTTGCCTGTTCAGGTATTTTGCCCATTTTTTAATTGAGCTGTCTGTCTCCCTGGTGTTGAGCTGCATTAGTTCTTTACATATTTTGGAGCTCAAACCCCTATCTGAGGTATCATTGGCAATTATGTTTTCTCATACTTTTGGTTCCCTTTGAATTTTGCTGGTGTTTTCTTTAGCTGAACAGAAACTTTTGTTTGATATAGTTCATTTGTTGACTTGTTATTTGATTTCCTTTGCCCTTAGAGAAGTATCACTAAACATATTTCTGTGTAGAATATCTAAAAATGTACTACCTATATTTTCCTCTGGGACCTTTATGGTGGCACTACTTATGTTTAAGCCTTTTATCCATCCTGAGTTTATTCTGGTGTATGGTGTAAATTGGTGATCTAGTTTCATTTTTTTGCACGTTGCTGTCCAATTCTCCAGACACCACCTATTGAAGAGACTGTTTTTAATCTACTTTATGTTCCTTCCTTTGTCAAATATTAATCAACCATAGAGTCCTAGGTTTGCTTCCGGGCTATTTATTCTGTTCCATTGAATCTATATGTCTATTCTTATGCCAGTATCAGACTGTTTTGAATACAGTAGCTTTGTAGCATAGTTTGATATCTGTTATTGTGATTCCTACTACCTTGTTCTTCTATCTCAAAATTGCTGTGGCTATTCATAAGCATTTATGGCTCCATATAAATGTCTGAAGTATTTTTTCTATCTCTGTGAAGTATGTCATTGGTATTTTAAACGGGATTGCATTGAATCTGTAGATTGCTTTGCATAGTATGGACATTTTAATGATGTTAATTCTTCCCATCCATGAACATGAGATATGCTTCCATTTCTTTGTATCTTCCTTGATTTCTTCATTGTTCTGTAGTTTTCTGAGTACAGGTCTTTTAGTTAAGTTTATTCCCAGGTACTTTATATTTCTTGTTGCTATGGTAAATGGGATTTGTTTTCTAGCTTCATTTTGTGATGTTTCATTATTGGTATACAAAAATGCTTCTAATTTCTAAATATTGGCTTTATATCCAGCTATTTTGCTAAATTTGCATATTAGGTCAAGTGAGTTTTTGGTGGGGTCTATTGAATTTTGTATATACACTATCATATCATGTGCAGCTAATGACAATTTGACATCCTCCTTTCCAATTTGGATACATTTGATTTCTTTTTTTTCTCTGATAGAACTTCGAAAACAATGTTGAATAGAAGTGGAGAAATTGGACAGTCTTGCCTTGTTCCTGATGTTAGGGCTAAAGCTTTTAGTTTTTGCCTGTTGAGTATGATGTTGGACTCAGGTTTCTCATGTATGGCCTTTATTGTGTTGAGGTATGCTCTCTCTGTTCCAATTTTGCTGAGTGGTTTTATCATAAATGGTTGTTGTACTTTATCAAATGCTTTTTCAGCATCTATTGATATGATCATATGGTTTTTCTCTTTCATTTGGTTGATGTGATGTATTACATTTACAGATTTTCAAATGTTGTACCATCCTTGCATCCCTGGAATGAAACACAGATGATCATGGTGTATGATCATTTTAATGTATTGCAGGATTCATTAGGCCAATATTTTGTTGAGAATTTTACCATCTATGTTCATCAGAAATATTGGCCTATAGCTTTCTTTCTTAATTGAGTCATTACCAGGTTTTGGGATTAGAATAATATTGGCCTCATAGAAAGAGTTTGGGAGTCTTCCCCCTTCCTGGATTTTTTGGTATAGGTTGAGAAGAATAGGAGTTAGTTCTTTAACTGTTTGGTAGAATTCACCTGAGTAGCCATCTAGTCCAGGGCTTTTATGCTTTAGGAGATTTTGCATTACTTCTTTAATTTCACTAGATGTTATTGGCCTATTCAGGCTTTCTGCTTCTTCTGGGTTCAGTTTTGGTAGATTATACATTTCCAGAAATGTGTCCATTTCATCCAGGTTGTCATATTTTTTGTCATAGAGTCGTTTGTAGTAATTTCCTACAATCTTTTGTATTTCTACTTTTTTATTTTATTGTTGTTGTATTACATCCATCCCCTTTTTGCTGCCCTCTGTCCACCTCCCCACCCACTCATTCCCCCCAATGTCAATCCCACCTGTTGTCCATGTCCATGTTTTTTTTATACTAAGTTCTTGTCTAACCTACTCCCCTTTCATGCCTCTGCCTTCCCCCTCCCCACAACCACTTTCCCCATGACCAATGAAGGCCTATTCATTGTATTCATATATTTGGTTCTGTTTTGCTTGTTGTTAGTTTTGCTCATTATTGTCCCATAATGGGTGAGATCATATTATATTTGTCCTTCACTGACTGGCTTATTTCACTAAGCATAATACTCTCCAGTTCCATCCATGTTGTTGCAAAGGGTACAAGTTCCTTCTTTCTTTCTGCTACATTGAATTCCATTGTGTAAATGTACCAAAGGTTTTTGATAAAATCATCCACTGCTGGGCACTTAGGCTGTTTCCAGCACTTGGCTATCATAAATAGCACCACAATGAACATAGGTGTACATAGGTTCTTATGAATTGGTGTTTCAGGATTCTTTGGGTATAGTCCAAGTAGTGGAATTGTTGGCTCAAAAGGCAGTTCCATTTTTAGTTTTTTAAGGAAACCCCATACTGTTTTCCACAGTGGCTGTACCAACCTACATTACCACCAACAGTGTATGAGGGTTCCCTTTGCCCTGCATCCTCGCTAGCACTTGTTGTTTGTTGATTTGCTGATGATTGCCATTCTGACAGGTGTGAGGTGGTATCATATTGTGTTTTTAATTTGCATCTCTCTGATGACTAGTGATGTTGAGCATTCTTTCATATGCCTCTGGGCCCTTTGTATATCTTCCTCAGTGAGTTCTCTATTCAGGTGCTTTGCCCATTTTTAATTGGGCTGTCTCTCTCCCTTGCATTGAGTTGCATTAGTTCTTTATATATTTTGGAGATCAAACCCTTGTCTGAGGTATCATTGGCAATTATGTTTTCCCATACAGTGGGTTCCCTTTGAAATTTGCTGATATTTTTTTTTTAGCTGAACAGAAACTTTTCAATTTGATATAGTCCCATTGTTGATTCGTTCTTTTATTTCCTTTGCCCTTGGTGAAGTATCAGTAAACATATTTTTGCGAAGGATATCCAAAAGTTTACTGCCTACATTTTTCTCCAGGACCTTTATGGTGACACTGCTTATGTTTAAATCCTTTATCCATCTTGAGTTTATTTTCATGTATGGTGTAAGTTGGTGGTCTAGTTTTATCTTTTTGCATGTTGCGGTCCAGTTCTCCCAACACCATTTGTTGAAGAGACTGTTTTTACTCCATTTGATGTTCTTTCCCCCTTTGCCAAATATTAGTTGACCGTAGAGTCCTGGTTAATTTCTGGGATCTCTATTCTGTTCCATTGATCTATATGTCTATTCTTATGCCAGTATCATGGTGTTTTGATGGCACTAGCCTCGTAGTATTGTTTGAAGTCTGGTATTGTGATTCCTCCTACCTTTTTCTTCTTTCTCAAGATTGTGGTGGCTATCTGTGGGCATTTTTGGCTCCATATAAATTTTTGAGGTATTTTTTCTATTTCTCTGATGTCTGTGATTGGTATTTTAATTGGGATTGCATTGAATCTGTAGATTGCTTTGGGTAGTATGGACATTTTAATGATGTTAATTCTTCCCATCCATGAACATGGGATATGCTTCCATTTCTTTCTTCATTGTTCTGTAGTTTTCTGAGTACAGGTCTTTTACCTCCTTAGTTAAGTTAATTCCTAGGTACTTTATTTTTCTTGTTGCTATGTTAAATGGGATTTGTTTTCTAGCATGTACCTCTGTTGTTTCATAATTTGGTATACAAAAATGCTTTTGATTTCTGGATATTGACTTTATACCCAGCTATTTTGCTACATTTGCTTATTAGGTTGAGTAAGTTTTTGGTGGTTGTACCAACATCAAGGATGTTGTACCATCCTTGCATCCCTGGGATGAAGCCCACTTGATCATGGTGTATGATCTTTGTAATATACCGCTGAATCCGATTGGCCAATATTTTGTTGAGAATTTTAGCACCTATGTTCATCAGAGATATTGGCCTGTAGCTTTCTTTCTTAGTTGTATCTTGCCCTGGTTTTGGGATGAGAATAATATTGGCCTCATAGAAAGAGTTTGGGAGTCTTCCCTCTTCCTGAATTTTTTGGTATAGTTTGAGGAGGATAGGAGTTAGTTCTTCTTTAAATGTTTGGTAAAATTCACCTGTGTAGCCATCTGGTCCAGGGCTTTTGTGCTTTGGGAGATTTTGGATGACTTCTTTAATTTCACTAGTTGTTATTGGCCTGTTCAGGCTTTCTGCTTCTTCTAGGTTCAGTTTTGGTAGATTATGCATTTGCAGAAATGTGTCCATTTCATCCAGGTTGTCATATTTTTTGTCATAGAGTTATTTGTAGTAATTTCTTACAATCTTTTTTATTTCTGAGGTATCAGTTGTGATTTCCCCTCTTTCAGTTCTGATTCTGTTTATTTGGGTCCTCTCTCTCTTTATTTGATGAGTCTGAATAAGGGCTTGCCATTTTTGTTTATTTTTTCAAGGAACCAGCTCCTGGACCTGTTGATTCTTTGAATTGTAGTTTGAATCTCTGCATTATTTAGTTCGGCTCTTATCTTGATGATTTCCTTCCTTCTACTTGTTCTGGGCTTTGTTTGTTGTATCTCCTCTAGTTCTTGCAGCTTTGTGGTTAGGTCATTTTTATAAACTTCTTGTAACCTTTATTTGGAAGGTCTGTATTGCTATCAATTTCCCCCTGAGAACTGCCTTTGCTGTATCCCTTAGGTTTTGGGCTGTTGTGTGTTCATTGTCATTTGTTTCCAGGAAAATTTTGATTTCATCTTTGATCTCATTGTTGACCCCTTCATCGCTTAAAAGCATGTTATTCAGTCTCCATGAGTTAGAGAATTTTGGGGTTTTTCCCTTGAATTTGGTTTCTAGTTTCAAGCCATTGTGATCTGAGAAGATACTTTGTATGATTTCAATTTTCCTGTATTTGTGGAGGCTTGTCTTGTGACATACCATGTGGTCTATCTTGGAGAATGATCCATATGCCTTTGAAAAGAATGTGTATTTTTCTTCTTTGGGGTAAAAGACTCTGCATACATCAGTTAGGTCCATTTCCTCTAGAGTGTTGTTCAATGCCACAACATCTCTGGGGATTTTCAGTTTGGAAGATCTGTCCATTGTTGATAGTGGGGTATTAAAATCCCCTACTATTAGTGTGTTGCTGTCTATGTGTTTCTTAAAGTCTTCCAAAATTTTCCTTATATATGTATTCGAGCTCCTATGTTGGGTGCATATATGTTTGTCAGAGTTATTTCTTCTTGATGGATTATTCCCTTAAGTATTATGAAATGTCCATCTTCATCCCTTTTTATGGCCTTCATTGTAAAATCTATTTTATCTGAAATCAGTATTGCTACTCCAGCTTTTTTTCATTTCCATTTCCTTAATATATATTTTTCCATCCCTTCAATCTTTTGTATTTCTGAGGTATCAGTTGTGATTTCTCCCCCTTCAGTTCTGATTCTGTTTATTTGGGTCCTCTTTCTCTTTTTCTTGATGAGTCTGGATAAAGGCTTGTCAATTTTGTTCATTTTTTCAAAGAACCAGCTCCTGGACCTGTTGATTCTTCGAATTGTAGTTTGAATCTCTGAGTTATTTAGTTCTGCCCTGATCTTGATGATTTCCTTCCTTCTCCTTGCTCTGGGCTTTGTTTGTTGTTGCTCCTCTAGTTCTTGCAGCTTTATGGTTAGTTCGTTTTTATAAACTTCTTGTGACCTTTGTAGGAAGGCCTGCATTGGTATAAATTTCCCTCTGAGCACTGTCTTTACTGTATCCCACAGTAAATGGGCTGATGTGTGTTCATTGGAGTATTGCTACTCCAGCTTTTTTTTCATGTCCATTTGCTTGATATATAGTTTTCCATCCCTTCACTCTCAATCTGTGTTGATCTTTTGTTCTGAGGTGGGTCTCTTGAAGACAGCATACATGTGGGTCATGTTGTCTTATCCATTCAGCTACCCTATTTCTTTTGATTGGTGCATTTAATCCATTTACATTTACAGTTATTATTGATCATTATTCATTGCCATTTTCTCCCTTTGTTTCTGTATTCCTCTTTGGTTTTCTCTGTTTCCTCATTTTATTTATTTACTTATTTTTTTATTTTATTTTATTGTTGTTGTATTATATCCATCCCCTTTTTGCTCCCCTCTGTCCTCCTCCCCACCCACCCATTCCCCCCAAAGCCAATCCCACCTATTGTCCATGTCCATGGTTCCTTTATATTAGGTTCTTGTCTAAGCTGCTCTCCTTTCTTGCCTCTGCCTCCTCCTCCCTCCAACCCCTTTTCCCCGAACCACTGAAGGCCTATTCCTTGTATTCATATACTTGGTTCTGTTTTGCTTGTTGTTAGTTTTGCTCATTATTGTCCCATAATGGGTAAGATCATATGATATTTGTCCTTCATTGACTGGCTTATTTCACTGAGCATAATACTCTCCAGTTCCATCCATGTTGTTGCAAAGGGTACAAGTTCCTTCTTTCTTTCTGCTATATAGAATTCCATTGTGTAAATATACCAAAGTTTTTTGATCCAATATCCACTGATGGGCACTTCGGCTGTTTCCAGCACTTGCCTATTGTAAATATTTATTTACTTATTTTTAAAGCAGACCCTTTAGCATTTCTTGCAATGCTGGTTTGTTAGAGATGTATTCTTTTACTCTTTTTTTGTCTGGGAAGCTCCTTATTTCTCCTTCTATCTTGAATGAGAGCCTTGCTGGGTAGAGTATTCTTGGTTGCAGGCCTTTGTTTACCATTATTGAAATATTTTTTGCCATTTTCTTCTGGCTTGAATTGTTTCTGTTGAGTAATCATTTGATAACCTTATTGGATCCCCCTTATATGTTATTTGCCATTTCTCTCTTGATGCTTTTAGGATTCTCTCTTTGTCTTTGAATGTAGCCATTTTAATAATAATGTACCTTGGTGATGTTATGTTTGGGTTGATCTTCATTGGGACCTTCTGTGCTTCCTGATCTTGATTAATGTTTTCACTCATCATGTTAGGGAAATTTTCTATCATGACTTTTTTGAATAGGTTTTCCATTCCTTGTTTCTCTTCTCATTCTGGTATCCCTATGATACAGATATTGTTATGTTTCATGTTGTCCTGCAGCTCTCTTAAAATCTCTTCAATCTTGTTCAGCCTTTTTTTATTCACTTGTATTGTCTTGGAGTATTTGTCTACATTATCCTCCAACTCGCTGATCTGATCCTCTGCTTCCTCTAGCCTACTATTGATTCCTTCTACTGTATTCTTCAATTCAGAAATTGTATTTTTCATTTCCTACTGGCACTTATTGATAGTTTCTGTGTCCTTTTTCATGCTGTTGTAGCTCTCAGTAAATTCCTTGTAACTTCCCTGGAGTTGTTTATAGTTTTCTTTGAGCTGGCTAAAGCTCATTGAGCTTCTCTATCATCATTCTTTTGAATTCCTTATCTGATATTTTCTTTGCCTGTGTTCCATTTGGTGGTCTTTCTGAGGATTCTTCTTTTCCTTTTGGTGATGGACTGATTATTTTTTTTCCCCATTTTTGGTGTCTGTTGTTGTTTGCTTTCTGTTTTTTGTTTCTTTGTTTGTTTTTTCCCTTGGATTAATCTTCTTTTCTTCCTTGTGTTAGTTGAGCACCCTTCTGTGTTAGGAGATTTGTGGAGTTCAATGTTGCAGTCTCCCAGATTTTCTCCACTTGTTGTTCTTGGTGTGGCCTTTTTCGGTCTGTCTGGTTATATTCTGGACCTGTGGGCTGCTCTCCTGTAGGTCTCTGCTGCCTCTGGGCTGTGCTCCCCTGAGTCCAGATGCTGACCACTCCAATTCTTAGGGACCTGAAGATGTCTCACACTCCCTATCCTATCCTCCAGCTGCTCTGGTACTCAAGAACACCATCAGCACTGCTCTCTACTTTGTTGCCATCTTTGATCTCCTATCAAGTATTTTTAAGTCTTTAATTCATGTTGGATTTGCTCTTATTTATTGGGCAAACGGTTGTCTGATTTCATTATTTTGCAAGTATCTTTCAATATTTCCAAAACTAGTTACCAAGTAGACTGGACTGTCTTCACTCCATTGTATTTTCTTGCCTTTTTTTTGCCAGATATTAATTGACCAAATAGACATGGTTTTATTTCTGGGCTCTGTATTCTCTTACATTGAACTATACTAATATGTCTGATTTTAAGCCAATATCATACTCTTGATCACCATGGTCTTGTAGTATAGTTTGATATAAAGTAGGTGAGTCCTCTAAAATTGTTCTTTTTGAAAAACTGTTGTGACTATTAAGTCTTTTGTGGTTCTGTATAAATTTTTGGATTATTTGGATTAGTTTTGTGAAATACACCACAGGTATTTTGATAGGAATTGTGTTGAATCTATAGATGACTTTGGGTAATACAGACATTTTAATAATGTTAATTCTTTCTATCCATGAACACGGATATGTTTCCACTTCTTTGTATCTTCCTCAATTTATTTATTCAGTGTCTTAGTTTTACCTGCTGAAAGTTCATTATGGGTGTAGAAAAATGCAATAGATATCTGGATATTTATTTTGTTTCTTGCTACTTTCCTGAATTTATTTATTAGTTCCAATAGTTTTTTTGTTTTGTTTTGTTTTGTTTTGCTTGTTTTTATGGCATCACTAGGGTTCTCTACATACAGTATCATGTCATCAACAAATAATGACAGTTTTATCTTTCATTTCTAATTTGTATGCTTTTTATTTTTCCTTCTTATCTGATTATTGTGGCTTGGACTTCCAAGACTATGTTGAATAAATATGGTGAACGTGAGCATCACCTGCCTCCAGCTACAGACCTGTCTTATTTCAAATTATAAAGAAATGCTTTTAGTTTCCCCACATTGAGTATATTGTTAGCTGTGAGTTTGTTGTGTATGGCCTTTATAATTCTGAGATATGTTACCTCTACCCACTCTTAGCTGAGAGTTTTTATTAAAATTGGGGTATAGGTTTTGTCAAAAGCTTTTTCTGCATTAATTGATATGTTCATATAATTTTATCCTTTATTAAATTTATGTGGTGTATCCCATTAATTGAGTTGTGGATATAGTACTAAGCTGGCATCCCAAGAATAAATCCCACATGATTGGAGTGTATGATTGTTCTAATGTGTACTGCGAGATACAGTTTACTAATATTTTGTGAGGATTTTAGCATCCATGTTCATCAGGGAGATTGACTTATAACTTTATTTCTTTGTAGTGACTTTATATGATTTTAGAATTAAAATACTACTGGCCTCACAAAATACACTTGAAAATCTTCTTGCACTTGATATTTTTGTAAAGTTTAAGAAGAATACATGTTAGCTCTTTGAAAGTTTGGTAAAATCAACCTGTAAAACCATTGGGTTTATAACTTTTTTTTTCTTGGACTTTTTTGAAATTGCTGCATTGATTTCCTTAGTTGTAATCAATATATTCAGATTTTCAGTTTCATACTAATTTAGTTTTGGAAAATTGTTTCTAGATATCCATTTTGTCCAGTTTTTCCAATTAGTTGGCATATTGTTGTTTGTAATATTTTCTTATAATTCCTTTGTATTTATCTGGCATTTATTGTCATTTTTCCTTTCATTTCTGAGTTTCTTTATCTGTGTCTTCTTTTTCTTTTGATGAGTCTGGTTAAAGGTTTAGCAATCTTGTTTATCTTCTTAGAAGACCAGGTCCTGGTGTCATTAATCTTTTGTATAGTTTTTTGTTTTTTGTTTTTTAGATTCTATTTAATTTATTTGTCTTCTGATTTTTTTTTTCTTTTCTTTTCTTTTCTTTTTAGAAACATCAATGTATGGTTGCCTTTCACCTGCCTCCAGCTACAGACCTGGCTGGAGAGCTGGCTTGCAACCTAGTTATGGAATCAAACCAGCAACCTTTGGGTTCACAGGCCAGGGCCTTATCCACTGTGCCACCAGCCAGGGCTTGGTATTTTTCATTTCTAATGTAAGATAAAATAGTTTGAAATTCTGCTAGTTGCTTAAAGTAGGCCTGTAATGCTATTTTTTATATATATATATATATATATATATATATATATATATATACTCTTAAAATTGTTTTTACGGTGTTCCATAGCTTATGGGTTACATTCTTATTTGTACTTATTTCAAGGTATCTTTTGATTTCTTTCTTTACCTCATTTGTACTCACCCATTGCTTAATAAAAGGTTATTTAGCATCCATGTGTTTATATGTGTTCAGGGTGTTTTTTTTTTTTTTTTTTTTTTTTAATTTTATTATTGTTGTATTACATCCATGCCCTTTTTGCTCCCCTCTGTCCCCCTCCCCACCCACCCATTCCCCACAAAGTCAATACCACCTGTTGTCCATGTCCATGGTTCCTTTATACTAGGTTCTTGTCTAAGCTGCTCCCCTTCTTTGCCTCTGCCTTCCCCCTCCCTCGAACCCCGTTCCCCCTGAACACGGAAGGCCTATTCTTTGTATGCATATACATGGTTCTATTTTGCTTGTTGTTAGTTTTGCTCATTATTGTCCCGTAATGGGTGAGATCATATACTTGTCCTTCACTGACTGGCTTATTTCACAAAGCGTAATACTCTCCAGTTCCATCCATGTTGTTGCAAAGGGTAGGAGTTCCTTCTTTCTTTCTGCTATATAGAATTCCATTGTGTAAATGTACCAAAGTTTTTTGATCCAATCATCCACTGATGGGCACTTAGGCTGTTTCCAGCCCTTGGCTATTGTAAATAGTGCTGCTATGAACATATTGTGCATTGGTTCTTATGAATTGGTGTCTCAGGATTCTTTGGGTATAGTCCAAGTAGTGGAATTGCTGGATCAAAAGGCAGTTCCATTTTTAGGTTTTTAAGGAAACCCCATACTGTTTTCCACAGTGGATGCACCAGCCTACATTCCCACCAACAGTGTATGAGGGTTCCCTTTGCCCCGCATCCTCGCCAACACTTGTTTTTTGTTGATTTGCTGATGATTGCCATTCTGACAGGTGTGAGGTGGTATGTCAATGTAGTTTTAATTTGCATCTCTCTGATGATTAGCGATGTTGAGCATTCTTTCATATGCCTCTGGACCCTTTGTATATCTTCCACAGTGAGTTGTCTGTTAAGGTTCTTTGCCCATTTTTTAATTGGGCTGTCTGTCTCCCTGGTGTTGAGTCCCTTTAGTTCTTTATATATTTTGGAGATCAGACCCTTGTCTGAGGTATCATTGGCAATTATGTTTTCCCATACAGTTGGTTCCCTTTGAATTTTGCTGATCTTTTCTTTAGCTGAACAGAAACTTTTCAATTTGATATAGTCCCATTTGTTGATTGGTTCTTTTACTTTCTTTGCCCTTGGTGAAGTATCAGTAAACATATTTTTACGTAGGATATCTGAAAGTTTACTGCCTATATTTTTCTCCAGGACCTTTATGGTGGTACTGCTTATGTTTAAATCCTTTATCCATCTTGAGTTTATTTTGCTGTATGGTGTAAGTTGGTGGTCTAGTTTTATCTGTTTGCATGTTGCTGTCCAGTTCTCCCAACATCATTTGTTGAAGAGACTGTTTTTACTCCATTGGATGTTCCTTCCCCCTTTGTTGAATATTAGTTAACCATAAAGTCCTGGGTTAATTTCTGGGCTCTCTATTCTGTTCCATTGATCTATATGTCTATTCTTATGCCAGTACCAGGCTGTTTTTATGACAGTAGCCTTGTAGTATTGTTTGAAGTCCAGTATTGTGATTTCTCCTACCTTGTTCTCCTTTCTCAAGATTGTGGTGGCTATTCATGGGCATTTTTGCCTCCATATAAATTTTTGAAGTATTTTTTCTATTTCTGTGAAGTCTGTCATTGGTATTTTAATTGGGATTGCATTGAATCTGTAGATGGCTTTGGGTAGTTTGGACATTTTAATGATGTTAATTCTTCCCATCCAAGAAAATGGTATATGCTTCCATTTATTTGTGTCTTCCTTGATTTCTTTCTTCATTGTTCTGTAGTTTTCTGAGTACAGGTCTTTGACCTCCTTAGTTTAGTTGATTCCTAGGTACTTTATTTTTCTTGTTGCTATGGTAAATGGGATTTGTTTTTTCTCTTCTATTTCTGTTGTTTCATTATTGGTATACAAAAATGCTTTTGATTTCTGGATATTGACTTTATACCCAGCTATTTTGCTAAATTTGCTTATTAGGTCAAGTAAGTTTTTGGTGGAGCCAATCGGGTTTTGTATGTACACTATCATATCATCTGCAAATAATGACAGTTTGACTTCCTCCTTTCCAATTTGGTTAAATTTGAATCCTTTTTCTTCTCTAATGGCTATAGCTAGAACTTCCAAGACAATGTTGAATAGAAGTGGAGAAAGTAGGCAGCCTTGTCTCATTCCTGATCTTAGGGGGAAAGCTTTCAGTTTTTGTCCATTAAGTATGATGTTGGCCTCAGGTTTCTCATAGATGGCTTTTATGATGTTGAGGTATGCTCCCTCTATTCCCATTTTGCTGAGGGTTTTTATCATAAATGGTTGCTGCACTTTATCAAATGCTTATTCACCATCTATTAATATGTTCATATAGTTTTTATCTTTCAATTTGTTGATGTGGTGTATTACATTTACTGATTTTCAAATGTTGTACCATCCTTGCATCCCTGGGATGAAACCCACTTGATCATGGTGTATGATCTTTGTAATATACCGCTGAATCCGATTGGCCAATATTTTGTTGAGAATTTTAGCATCTATGTTCATCAGAGATATTGGCCTGTAGCTTTCTTTCTTAGTTGTATCTTGCCCTGGTTTTGGGATGAGAATAATATTGGCCTCGTAGAACGAGTTTGGGAGTCTTCCCTCTTCCTGAATTTTTTGGTATAGTTTGAGGAGGATAGGAGTTAGTTCTTCTTTAAATGTTTGGTAAAATTCACCTCTGTGTAGCCATCTGGTCCAGGGCTTTTGTGCTTTGGGAGATTTTGAATTACTTCTTGAATTTCACTAGTTGTTATTGGCCTATTCAGGCTTTCTGCTTCTTCTGGGTTCAGTTTTGGTGGATTATACATTTCCAGAAATGTGTCCATTTCATCCAGGTTGTCATATTTTTTGTCATAGATTTGTTTGTAGTAATTTCTTACAATCTTTTTTATTTCTGAGGTATCAGTTGTGATTTCCCCTCTTTCAGTTCTGATTCTGTTTATTTGGGTCCTCTCTCTCTTTTTCTTGATGAGTCTGGATAAGGGCTTTTCAATTTTGTTTATTTTGTCAAAGAACCAGCTCCTGGACCTGTTGATTGTTCGAATTGTAGTTTGAATCTCTGCGTTATTTAGTTCTGCTCTGATCTTGATGATTTCTTTCCTTCTACTTGCTCTGGGCTTTGTTTGTTGTTGCCTCTCTAGTTCTTGCAGGTTTGTGGCTAGATTGTTTTTATAAACTTCTTGTAACTTTTTTGGAAGGCCTGTATTGCTATCATTTTCCCCCTGAGAACTGCCTTTGCTGTATCCCATAGGTTTTGGGCTGTTGTGTGTTCATTGTCATTTGTTTCTAGGAACTATTTGATTTTATCTTTGATCTCATTGTTGACCCCTTCATTGCTTAAAAGCATGTTATTCAGTCTCCATGAGTTAGAGAATTGTTGTTTTTTTCTCTTGAGATTGGTTTCTAGTTTCAAGCCATTTGATCTGAGAAGATACTTTGTATAATTTCACTTTTCCTGTATTTGGGGAGGCTTGTCTTGTGACATACCATGTGGTCTATCTTGGAGAATGATCCATGTGCCTTTGAAAAGAATGTGTATTTTGCTTCTTTGGGGTAAAAGGCTCTGTATACATCAGTTTGGTCCATTTCCTATAGGGTGTTGTTCAATGCCACACCACCTCTGGGGATATTTTGTTTGAAAGATCGGTCCATTATTGATAGTGGGGTATTAAATTTGCCTACTATTAGGGTGTTGCTGTCTATGTCTTTATTACAGTCTTCCAAGATTTTCCTTATATATTTCGGAGCTCTTATGTTGGGTGCGTATATGTTTATCAGAATTATTTCTTCTTGATGCAGAAATTCATCAAGAATTGTTCTCTTAAGTATTATGAAATGTCCATCTTTGTTCCTATTTATGTCTTTCATTGTAAAATCTATTTTATCTGAAATCAGTATTGCTACTCCAGCTTTTTTTTCATGTCCATTTGCTTGATATATATTTTTTCCATCCCTTCACTCTCAATCTGTGTTGATCTTTTGTTCTGAGGTGGGTCTCTTGAAGACAGCATATATGTGGGTCATGTTGTGTTATCCATTCGGCTACCCTATGTCTTTTGACTGATGCATTTAATCCATTTACATTTAAGGTTATTATTGATTGATACTTATTCAATGCCATTTTTTCCCTTTGTGTCTGTATTCCTCTTTGGCTTTCTCTGTTTCTTCATTTTATTTGTTTACTTCTTTTTATAGCAGACCCTTTAGCATTTCTTGCAATGCTGGTTTGGAAGAGATGAATTCTTTCAATCTTTTTTTGTCTGGGAAACTCCTTATTTCTCCTTCTATCTTGAATGAGAACCTTGCTGGGTAGAGTATTCTTGGTTGCAGGCCTTTGTTTACCATGACTTGAAATACTTTTTCCCATTCCCTTCTGGCTTGAATTGTTTCTGTTGAATAATCATTTGATAGCCTTATTGGAGCCCCTTTGTATGTTATTTGTCTTTTCTCTCTTGATGCTTTTAGGATTCTCTCTTTGTCTTTGAAATTAGCCATTTTAATAATAATGTGCCTTGATGTTGGTCTGTTTGGGTTGATACTCATTGGGACCCGCTGTGCTTCCTGAACTGGATTCATGTTTTCACTCATCATGTTAGGGAAATTTTCTATCATAACTTTTTTGAACAGGTTTTCTATTCCTTGTTTCTCTTCTCCTTCTGGTATCCCTATGATACAGATGTTGTTACATTTCATGTTGTCCTGCAGCTCTCTTTACCCCTCTTCAGTCTTATTCAGCCATTTTTTATTCTCTTGTACTGTCTTGGAGTTTTTGTCTACATTATCCTCCAACTCGCTGATCCGGTCCTCTGCTTCCTCTAGCCTACTGTTGATTCCTTCTACTGTATTCTTCAATTCAGAAATTGTATTCTTCATTTCCTCCTGGCACTTATTGATAGTTTCCATTTCCTTTTCCATGCTGTTGTAGTTCTCAGTAAGTTCCTTGTAACTTCCCTGGAGTTCTTTGTAATTTCCCTGGAATTCTTTGTAATTCCCCTGGAGTTGTTTGCAATTTCCCTGGAGTTCTTTGTAATTTCCCGGGAGTTCTTTGTTGTTCTCCTGGAGTTGTTTACAGTTTTCTTTGATGTGGTTGAGCTCACTGAGATTCTCTATCTTCATTCTTTTGAATTCCTTATCTGATATTCCAGGTTCATCTGTTTCATTTTGTGTCCTTTCTGGGGATTCTTCCTTTCCTTTTGGTGATGGACTGATTCTTTTTTTCCCCATCTTGGGTGTCTGTTCTTGCTTGCTCTTTATTTATTTATTTATTTTTGTTCTTTCCTTGGTTTTACCTGCCTTGCTTCCTTTACTTAGTTGAGCACCCTTCTTTGATAGATTTGTGGAATTCAGTGTTGCCGTCTCCCAGATTTTCTCCACTTGCTGTTCTTGGTGTGTCCTTTATTTGGGCTGTCTGGTTGTATTCTAGTCCTGTGGGCTTTTAGCAGAAACAAAAACAAAAACAAAAACAAAAAACAAAACCAAAAACCAAAACAAAAAACAAACAAAGAAACAAAAATACCAAACCAAACCAAACCAAACAAAAAAAAAATGCAAAAGGAAAAAAGAAATAAAAACGATAATAATAATAAGAAGAAAGTGTTTAGATGGCTGTTCACCCTTAATAATCCCTGACTGGTCCAGATGGAGCCTGGACCTCAGGGTTTTTAGCAAAGGGGAAAAAAAGAAAGGAAAAAAGGGAGAAAGTCACAAGAGAAAGAGAAATCACTATTAATAAAGAAAAGGTTTAGGTGTCTGTTCACCCTTTATGGTCTCTGTTTGGTCCAGGTGGAGCCAGGCCCAGTGGGTTTTATCAGGGAGAAAAGAAAGGAGAAAGAAAGAAAGAAAGAAAAAGAAAAAAAGAAAAAAGAAAAAAAAAAAACAGGCGGGTAGAAAGTCACAAGACAAAGAGAAATCAATATTAATAAAGAAAGGTTTTAGCTGTGGGTTCCCCCTTTATGATTTCTGATTGGTCCAGGTGGAGCCAGGACTTGTGGGCTTTACCAGGAAGAAAAGGAAAAGAAAAATTAAAAAAAAAGAAAAGAATAAAGAAAGGGTTTAGAAAGGCTGGGGAAGGGAGAAACACTTAGATTGAGGACTGGGAATGCGTTATAGCCACAGAATGAGTAGACTTTAATTCAAGAGTAGGGGGAGGGTCTTGGGTATTTAGGTGGATTGAGGTATGGTGGGGATTAAGAACATGTGAGAAGTAACTTTTGCAAAGGATATGTTGGGGATTAATAGTTCATATTGCTCTTGGTATAACTCAGGTGCTTGAGATTGGCAGCAATCTCTTTCCTGAGGCTGCCTCTTTTTCTTGGTCAGAACTTTACAGTCTACAGTCTATATTCTAGCGGGTCTTGGTGCATGGCAGGGCCTCTGATTGTCACATTCAGAGCTGATTCTGACTGTCTGTCCCCAGGTAGGCTGGGCCTTCTGCAGCCTGGCTGGGTGTTATGGCTGCCGGTATTCTGGAGCCCACAGGGAGCCCCCTCCCACTCCTGGCGGGGGTTCCTGCCCAGGATGAGGACCCAGCACCCCTGCAGGGCAGCAGCAATTTTGCAGGTCCCTGTGAAGACTGGCCCCGTCCCCACAGTTCTGGGAGGAGGCTGCCCCTGTCTGTCAACACTGTCCGGGATCCTCCTACACTGTCCCACCCTTCCGGGGCGGGCACCACGCCTCCAAGCCAACCAGCTCTCCACAGAGTCCTTTACAGGGCCTCTGTGATGAGCGCCTCCCAGGCATGGGCTGTGCAGCCTTTGTTTCTGGCAATGGTGGGTCAGTTGCCCCCACTACTAGTTCCTGGCCCACCGGCTCACTGTTTGGAGTTTCCGTGGAACCTGGGGGCCTGTGTGGTTGCGCAGGGCTGGGCCTCCCCCCTCGCAGGGGCTTCTAGCTGCTGTTTCCCTGGTGGCCTAGCAGCACTGCTTTCAGCCCTGTCGCAGCCCTGGCCGGTGAACTTCCCTGCTCCCAGGCTCTGGCTTCCTGCAGGACTCTTCTCCTCTGCCTCTAGCCCTGTGAGGAGCTTCCTCTCCCTGTTGCCGGAGTGAGTCCTCACACAGTCCCTCCCCTGCAAGAGTACAATTCTGCGTTCCTTACGGCGTTTGCCCTCACCGCCTGTACTTCACTGTTGAGACTGCCAGTCACCTGGCAGCCCGGAGCTGCCTCATTCAAATGCGTCCCTTTGGGCAGAGCCGCCCCTGCCCAGAGCTGACCTCAGCCCGCAGGCCGGTCAGTCGGGAACGCCTCACCTACTGTCCTGCTGGCCTGCTCTGCCTCTGGGCTGTGCTCCCCTGTGTCCAGATGCTGCCCGCTCCAATTCTTAGGGTCCTGAAGATGTCTCATGCTCCCTATCTTGTCCTCTAGCTGCTTTGGTACTCCAGAACACCATCAGCACTGCTCTCTACTCTGTTGCCAGCTTCCCCTCTCTGTTTTATTTATTTATTTATTTTTTGTGGTTGATTCTAGTTCATAATATTATGGTCAGAGAAGATACTTGACATGATTTCAATCTTCTTAAATTTATGAGGATTCTATTATCCTAACATGTGGTCTATGCTGGAAAATGTTTCATGTGCACCTGAAAAGAATGTATATTTTACTGCTTTGGGATAAAATTTTGTGAAGATATTAATTAAACCCCTCTGGTTTGGTTTGCTATGTAAGACCTCTGTTTTCTTGTTAATTTTTCTGCCTGGAAGATTTCCCTACTGATGTGTTAACATTTCTTACTATGACTGTATTTCTGTTGAAATTTCCCGTTATGCTAATCAAGATTTACTTTATTTTAATTACTTCAAAAGTATTTTTAGAATATTTTATTTTTAGAATATTTACTTCTATGTTGTGTCCATATATCTTTACAAAGAATATATCCTTCTGTTGGAATGATCATTTTATCATCATGTGGTATCCTTCTTTGTCTCTTTTTATAGCCATTATTTTAAAATCGGTTCTTTATACAACTATTGCTACCCCAGCTTTTTTTTTCATTTCCATTTGCATAATATCTTTTTCAACCTTTTGAATTTTAGTTTATGTGTGTTTTTTATTCTGAGGTAGGTCTCTTGTAGACTGCATATGTATAGATTTTATTTTCATATCCATTCAGATACTTCGTCTTTCAATTGGAACAATTAGGCTATTTATGTTTAAACTGATTATTGAGAGATATACTTACACCTATCAATACTTATATTTATCACAATTTTATTATTTATAACCATGTTCCTGTTTTTTCTTTCTTCTTCATTTCTTTTCATGATGGTTGGGTGATAATAAGCCAAACATGGAAGAACCGTGGACATGGACAACAAGTGGGATTAACTTTGCGGGGAGTGAGTGGGGCAGGGAACATAGGGGAGTAAAAAGGAGATGGATCTCATACAACAACAATAAAAATATAAAAAATTTTGGCCCTAACATCAGGAACAAGACAAGGCTGTCCACTTTCTCCACATCTATTCAACACAGTCTTGGAAGTTACAGCTATAGCCATCAGAGAAGAAAAAGGAATCAAAGGTATCGAATTTGGAAAGGAGGAACTCAAACTGTCATTATTTGTAGATGATATGATAGTGTACATACAAAACCTGATAGGCCCCACCAAAATCTTACTCAACCTAATAAGAAAATTTAGCGTAATAGCTGGGTATAAAGTCAATATCCAGAAATCAAAAGCATTTTTGTATACCAATAATTAAACATCAGAAATAGAAGCAAGAAAATAAATCTCATTTACCATAGCAACAAGAAAAATAAAGTACCTAGGAATAAACTTAACTAAGGCGGTAAAAGACCTATCCTCAGAAAACTACAGAACAATGAAGAAAGAAATCAAGGAAGATACACATAAATGGAAGCATATCCCATGTTCATAGATGGGAAGAATTAACATCATTAAAATGTCCATACTACCCAAAGCAATCTACAGATTCAATGCAATCCCAATTAAAATACCAATGACAGACTTCCCAGATATAGAAAAAATACTTCAAAAATTTATATGGAGCTAAAAATGCCCATGAATAGCCACAGCAATCTTGAGAAAGAAGAACAAGGTAGGAAGAATCACAATACCAGACTTCAAACAATACTAAAAGGCTACAACCATCAAAACTATCTGGTATTGGCATAAGAATAGACATACAGATCAGTGGAACAGAATAAAGAGTCCAGAAATTAATCCAGGACTCTATGGACAACTAATATTCAACAAAGGGGGAAGGAACATAAAATGGAGTAAAAAGAGTCTCTTCAACAAATGATGTTGGGAGAACTAGACAGCAACATGCAAACAGATAAAACTAGACCACCAACTTATACCATAAACCAGAACCAACTCAAGATGGATAAAGGATTTAAACATAAGCAGTGCCACCATAAAGGTCCTGGAGAAAACTATAGGCAGTAAACTTTTGCATATCCTATGCAGAAATATATTTACTGATACTTCACCAAGGGCAAAGGAAATAATAGAACAAATCAACAAATGGAACTATATCCAATTGAAAAGTTTCTGTTCAGCTAAAGTAAACACCAGCAAAGTTCAGAGGGAACCAACTGTATGGAAAAGCATATTTGCCAATGATACCTCAGACAAGGGTTTGATCTCCAAAATATATAAAGAACTAATGCAACTAAACTCCAGGGAGACAGACAGCCCAATTAAAAAATGGGCAAAGGACCTGAACAGATACCTATCTGAGGAGGACATACAAATGGCCCAAATGCATATGAAAGAATGCTCAACATCACTAGTCATCAGAGAAATGCAGATTAAACCCACAATAAGATACCACCTCACACCTGTCAGAATGGCAATCATCAACAAATCAATAAAGAACAGGTGTTGACAGGTCTGTGTGGAAAAATGAATCCTAGTGCACTATTGGTTGGAATGCAGACTGGTGCAGCCACTATGGAAAACAGTTTGGAGTTTCCTTAAAAAACTAAAAATGGAACTGCCTTTTGATCCAGCAATTCCACTACTGGGACTATACCCAAAGAATCCTGAAACACCAATTCAGAAGAACCTATGTACTTCTATGTTCATAGCAGCACTATTTACAATAGCCAAGTGCTGGAAACAGCCTAACTGCCCATCAGTGGATGATTGGATCAAGAAACTTTGGTACATTTACACAATTGAATACTACACAGCAGAAAGAAAGAAGGAACTCCTCCCCTTTGCAACAACATGGATGGAACTGGAGAGTATTATGCTTAGTGAAATAAGCCATTCAGTGAAAGACAAATATCATATGATCTCACCCATTACAGGACAATAATAAATAAAGCTAACAAGCAAAACAGAGCCAAATATATGAATACAGTGAATAGGCCTTCAGTGGTCAGGGGGAAGGGGATTATGGGGAGGGGGGAGGAAGAGGCAAGGAAGGGGAGTAGTTTAGACATGAACCTAGTATAAAGGATCCATGGACATGAACAACAGGTGGGATTGACTTTGGGGGGAATGCATGGGTGGGAAGGGGGACAGATGAGAGTAAAAAGGGATGGATGTAATACAACAACAATAAAATTAAATTTAGAAAAGTTTCTGGAAACAAATGACGATGAATATGCAACTGCCCAAAACCTATGGGACATAGCAAAGGCAGTCCTCAGAGGGAAATTCATAGCAATACATGTCTATCTAAAAAGGTAAGAAGCTTATACAAACAACCTAACTATAAAGCTGCAAGAACTAGAGGAGCAACTACAAACAAAACCCGGAACAAGTAGAAGGAAGGAAATCATCAAGATCACAGCAGAACTAAATAACTTAGAAACTAAATCTATAATTAGAAGATTCAACAAGTCCAGGTGCTGCTTCTTTGAAAAAATAAACAAAATTGACAACTCTTTAACCAAACTCATTAAAAAAAGAAAGAGAGGATGCAAATCAGTAGAATCCAAATGACAGAGAAGAAATCAAAACTGATACTTCAGAAATACAAAGGATTGTAAAAAATTACAACAAACCACTATATGATGAGAAACACTACAACCTGGGTGAAATGGACAAATTTCTGGACATGTATAATCTACCAAAACTGAATGCAGAAGGAACAGAAATCCTGAATAGACCAATAACTAGTGAAATTGAAGAAGTAATCAAAAATCTCCCAAAGCACAAGAGCCCCAGATCAGATGGCTACATAGGTGAATTCTATCAAAGAGTTAAAGAAGAATTAATTCCTATATTTCTAAACCAATTCCAAAAAATCCAAGAAGAACAAACACTCCTAAACTCTTTCTATGAGGCCAAAATTATTCTAATCCAAAAACCAGATCAAGACAAAATGAAGAAAGAGAACTGTAGGCCAATATTTCTGATGATCATAGATGCTAAAATTCTCAACAAAATATTGGCCAACCAAATTCAGCAATACATTAAAAAGATCATACCCCAAGATCAAGTGGATTTCATCCAAGGGTGCCTGGATGGTACAACATTCACAAATCAATACATGTAATACACCACATCAACAAAATGAAAGACAAAAACCATATGATCATATCAATAGATGCTGAAAAAAGCATTTGGCAAAGTACAGCAACCATTCATGATATTAAAAAAAAAAAAGAAAAAAAAAAAAAAAAACACTCCGCAAAATGGGAATAGAGAGAATATATCTCAACATCATAAAGGCCACATATGAGAAACCTGAAGCCAACATCATACTCAATGGGCAAAAAGCAAAAACTTTCCCCCTAAGATCAGGAACAAGACAAGGCTGCCCAATTTCTCCACTTCTGTTCAACATCATTTTGGAAGTTCTAGCAATATCTATCATAGAAGGAAAAGGAATGAAATGTATCCAGCTTGGAAAGGAGGAAGTCAAACTGTCATTATCTGCAGATGACATGATAGAGTGCATACAAAATATGATAGGCTCCACCAAAAACTTACTTGACCTAATAAGCAAATTTATCAAAATAGCTGGATATAATGTCAGTATTAAGACATCAAAAGCATTTTTGTATACCAATAATGAAACATCAGTGATAGAAGCTAGAAAACAAATTCCATTTACCACAGCAACAAGAAAAATAAAGTACCTAGGAGTCAACTTAACCAAGAAGGTAAAAGACCTGTACTCGGAAAACTACAGAACATTTAACAAATACATGAAGGAAGATACAAATAAATCCATGGTATATGGAAGCATATACCATGTTCATGGATGGGAAGAACTAACACCATTAAAATGTCCATACTACCCAAAGCAATTTATAGATTGAATGCAATCCCAATTAAAATACTAATGATACACTTCACAGAAGTAGAAAAAATACTTCAAAAATTTATATGGAGCCAAAAATGCCAATGAATAGCCACAGCAATCTTCAGAAAGAAGAGCAAGGTTGGATAAATCACAATACTGGACATCAAACTATACTACAAGGCTACTGTTATCAAAACTGTCTGATACTGGCATAACAGCAGATATATATATATATCAATGGAACATAACAGAGAGCCCAGAGATAAACCCAGGACTCTATGGTCAATTAATATTCAACAAAGGGGGAAGGAACATAAAATGGAGTAAAAACAGTTTCTTCAACAAGTGGTGTGGGGAGAACTGGACAGCAACATTCAAAAAAATGCAACTAGACCACCACCTTACACAATACAGCAGAATAAACTCAAGATGTATAAAGGACTTAAACATAAGCAGTACCACCTTAAAGGTCCTGGAGGAAAATATAGGCAGTCAAATTTTAGATATCCTACACAGAAATACATTTACTCATACTTCTACAAGGGCAAAGGAAATCAAAGAACAAAGAAACAAATGGGATTATATCAAACTGAAGTTTCTGTTCAGCTAAAGAATACACCAGCAAAATTCAAAGGGAGCACACTGTATGGGAAAACATATCTGCCAATGATACCTCAGAAAAGGGTTTGGCATTCAAAATATATAAAGAATTTATGAGACTCAACATCAGGGAGACAGACAGCCCAATTAAAAAATGGGCAAAGGACCTGAACAGACAACTCACTGAGGGATACATACAAAGAGCCCAAAGGCATATGAAAGAATGCTCAACATCACTAGTCATCAGAGAAATGCAAATTAAAACCACAAGAAGATACCACCTCACACCTGTCAGAATGGCAATCATCAACAAATCAACAAACAACAAGTGTTGGTGAGGATTGGGGGAAAAGGGTACCCTGGTGCACTATTGGTGGGAATGTAGACTAGTGCAGCCACTATGGAAAACTGTATGGGGTTTCCTGAAAAAACTAAAAATGGAACTGCCTTTTGATCCAGCAATTGCACTGCTAGGAGTGTACCCAAAGAACTCTGAAACACCAATCTATAAGAATCTATGTACCCCTATGTTAATAGCAGCACTATTTACAGTAGCCAAATGTTGGAAACAGCCTAAGTGCCCATCAGTGAATGATTGGATTAAAAAACTTTGGTACATTTACAAAATTGAATACTACACAGTAGAAAGAAAGAAGGAACTCCTAATTTTTACAACAACATAAATGAAACTAGAAAGTATTATGCTTAGTGAAATAAGCCAGTCAGTGAAAGACAAATACCATATGATCTTACCCATTTCAGGACAATAATGAACAAAACAAAGAAACAAAACAGAACCAGATACATGAATACAATAAACAAGCCTTCAGTGGGCAGAGGGGAGAGGGGAGGTGGGAGGTGGGAGGAGGTGGCTAAGAAAGGGAGCAGTTTAGTCCAGGAACTATCATGAAAGAACCATAGACATGGACAGTGAACGGGATTGACTTTTGGAGGGAATGGGTTGTCAGGAAAGGGGTAAGAGGGAAGGAAAAAGGGGATAGATGTAATTTAGAAAAATAATAAAGTTAAATTTAAAAAATTAAAATAAAATAAATATTTTATTGATTATTTTTAGAGAGAAGCACAGGGAAGAAGGAAGAAAGGGAGAAGAACATCAATGTATGGTTGCCTTTCACCTGCCTCAAGCTATGGACCTCGCTGGAGACTTGGCTTGCAACCTGGTTTTGTGCTCTGGCTGGGAATCTTACCAGCGACCTTTGGGTTCTCAGGCTGGTGCCTCTCTGCTGAGCCACCAGCCAGGGTGACCTTCCTCTTTAGAAGGTTTCTTTAAACCCACTCAGTGGGCTAATAGTCTTCAAACTATGGATTTTGGTCTGTGAAACTTCAATCTAATTGGCTTAATTTGAGAGAATATACCTAAAAAGTCACAGTCTAGGTTCTGCTTTGCTTGCTCTGTGGGGAACTGCATGGAGCGCAGTGGGTGTGCTGATGATTGTTCAGCTGTGCGTGCTATGCTAGGTGCTGCAGCACAGACCCAGACTATTTTTAGACCTAGAGAGGGTAGATGCAGGTACAACAAATGTACACAAAATGAGAGAAACTATTTCTGATTAAAGACAATGAACAAGATGTTATGGAAGAGGCATGATTTGGATAGGTTAAAGAGTATTTAAGGAAAGGCTGTGTATTGAGGAGCATATGGTAAGTCTGAAGACAATTAGAGAGCTGAAAGAATCCTTACATAAAGCATAAGGAATACTGCCTGGAATGGTTTAGCAAACTTGAATTATCATTTTGTGTTGACTTTACTGTGAACTTTGGCAATATTTGTGTATTTTCTCATTTTTCCCCTGCAGTTCACTTGCTAGAAGAGTATTTTATTTAGAAGATTCTATTTCCAGAAGTTTATTTGGACACAAGTTTAGCAGCTGGCATTACTATAATGAGCCTATTTCAATAGAATAAATCTCATTCCTATTAATATTAAGCAGCCACAGAATGATTCATGAAGCTCTCTTTAAAATTTAAAAAGTACTTAATCAAAAGAAGGGAGAGAAAAAAGAATAAATAGAAAAAGTCACGCTAGAAGCTGTTTGTTGTTGGCTCTTTTAATAGGCTTCTGTTTCTCAGAGTGTTTGATGCCGAGGTAAAATGCATTGATTTACTTTACTAAATAAAACTTTACATTTGGGGCAATAGAGAAAAATATGAGAAATGGTCCTAAATGTCCTTGGAGTTGATATATTTTTATAGGTCACACTACTGCCCTAAAGTGTAAATTCTGTGTTCAAGGTTTTCAATATATTCTCAGCATATGAATTTTTTGTTTCTCTCTCATTTTGCTAGTTTAATTTCTTGAGGTTAAAATAGGTATCTTTATTTTTTCTTGTTACAAGAAAGATTTTCAGGTAAGCTTATGATTAACCAGGTAAGACTTAAAACAGACTTCAGAGTTATATCTGCATCATTGTAAAGGGTCTCATCAGAAAAAACTAATACAATGGAAATTCGCAAGTGGAAGGAAGGAAATCTTACAAACTTTACTCTGGAAGAACACTAAGGTAAATGCTTATGGGAAACTATTTTTTCTATTTCTAGGGCAAGAAATAAATAAAATTGTTTTCCCTGCTTGTTGTGCCCTTATTTTTTGCCAGCACTCCTTTGACTGTGCTCTTTGTGTTTCTATAAATAAAAAGTATACCCTATGGGTTCCAGAGATTCTAGTACTTCTTACTGTAGACATTACCCATAGGAACACTAAGCATATAATCCAAGTCATGCTGATGTCTCCTGTCTATTCAGCAAACTCAACCTGCCTTGAATTTACTTGTGAATCTTATTTTCAGAAAAGTAAACCAAACGCTTCCATTTCTCTTTCTCCATCAGAAGATAAATCCTACTGGAGTAGTTATCTCTTACTCTATGAAAAGTACCCAACAACTTAGAGACTGAACACTGAATGTTCATTATCTCACAGTTTTTGTAAGTCTGGACTCTCATTGCAGATGATCCTAGAGTCCCTTCCAAACTTGCATTTGAGGGTTCCGCTGGGCTGTAGTTATAACAAGGCTCAGTGAAAGATGCTCCATTTTTAGGTTCACTCACAGGGTAGTAGGCAGGCCTATGTCATCCCTGCCAGTTGGCAGTAGCATCAGTTTTTTGACACATGGATCTTCCATTGGGAAGCTAAGAATATGATAGCTGGTCTCTCTCAAAGTGAGGGAGAGAAGGATAGCACCAAAATGGAAGTCATGGTCTTTATTCAACCAAGGGCAGATGTGAAATCACATCATTTTTGCCACATTCTTTTCTTTAAAAGTGACTCACCAGGTCCAACCTACACTCAAAAAAGAGGATTGTGCAGAGATGGTGACAATGACAGAGGGGTGTTTCAGAGGGGCACTACTTAAAAGGCATTGCAAAACCAAGTACTGAGGAGAGAAGTTATTTTCAGGGTAGGGTTGAGTCCCTTGGCAATTTTCAGTCATTGGTACTCTCTTTTAATATTTTTCGAGTACTAAAATGCAAAGACTTTCCACATCACCTCTGCAAAACAGAAGTTGCTCTCAACTCAGTACCACCAGTGGAAAGTCTTTTGTTGGCCACGTGCTTGATTCCCTGTCTCTAGCAATCCTCTTCATTGGTTATGTTTGTGCCTGCCTCTTATGTCCTCAAGACTGCACATGGACCATGGTGGCCATCCATGGCATTCCTTCTGGCTCCTTTCACATCAGCTCCCAATGTTATTTGTGACATTCCTCCTATGCTCTCACACACTTCCTGAGATCACACCCTCTGTGGGTGTGTGATCCCAGTAGTTCAGTCCCATAGGCAACCAGAGTCTCAGTCCAAACAGCCACTGAAAGGTTTTCAGTAATGATTATTAAAAGATATTGCCTATTATTACTAACCTCTAAACCTGAGAAACTACTCTCACTTTCCTCTATATCTATCTCACAACAGGGTACTTCCCCCAACCAACCACCTGTTGCTTTTTAGCTCTTCTGTTCCTACTGTCTTTTTCTCCCCAGAAATGCATTCATACAAATTATTTTCCATTTGAGTTCTTGGTAGTTTTTTCAATTTGTCATCACAAAAAAGGATAATGAAACTTTTCTGAAAAAGGCATAACTCTCTAGAGCGAAAGAAATTAAAGCACCAAGAGAGATACTGAGAAGTGATAAGGAGGGGAGCCTGGGGTACACATATATTGATATAAATTTTGTCCTGTTGCTTTGCACAATCTTCAAAACATAACTGGATAGACTGATGCATTTCTTCCAATTATCTCTAGTTGGGTGACCAACAATGATTAGGGTGCTTATCCTTCAGTTCAGGGGGATCACTCGGTTAAGTCATTTTTGACTGAAGGTCCTTGGTCACAGTATCTATAATGTCATCATTTAGGTAAAAAGGACTGGGGCTGGGGCAAATCCTCTTAGACTAAAGGATTTCAGAGATGGTGATGATTAGATACAGCCAGTTACATTTCCAGTAAGTGCAGAATAAAGCTACATACGCTTTCAAAACTCAACAGGATACCAACTCAGTAAGGACGTGTAAATATGTGAGTATCTATAAGGGTAGATTACATGCAGGAAAATGCATATATTCAGATGGCATGGTGATGACTTAAAATTCTAAAGAGCATGTCATCATGGAAAGGCTTCTCTGTGTTTGTCAGTCTAGGACTAGATGAAAATGATAGCTTCCAAACTTTCACATATATTTGAAAGCAATGAGCAAAAATAACAACTAGTCTAAGAATCACATTAAGAAATAATGTTTAATTAATGTTTATTTACAAAATAATTTTATATGCATTAATAACTCAACGAGAGATATATATTTTTATGTTCTAAGAAGGTATGGAATCAACAACACCTCAATAATAACAAAAACACCCAGTTCAAGATTTTGGTTTTAATATTATTCTTTAATAAAAGGATTTAAAACTCTGTAGGAAACCTGGTTGCAATATTGGATAGGGGTATACAAAATGAGTCTGCAATATCTTATAGTACCAGCAAGTAAAGAAGTGCTACACACACACACACACACACACACACACACACACACACACATGGGATATATTCCAAAGGGACACAGAAGCTAACTGAAGGAGTCCTCAGTGGCCAAAACTAGAACAATTTGGGTGAGAAGTAGCAATTTAGCTTTGAATTATAATCCAATGTATTAAAAAGCTGTAAGTTCATACTAATATAAAATTATTGAAGAAATAAACTGAAAAAATAAGTCTCCTAAACGAGGAATTTTTAAGTAATTTAACAGTGTCTTTATATTAAAATGTATGAAATGAAAATGGAGAAAAAAGAATGACTTCACAGTAGACAAATCTGACAAACATTACCTTTACTTAGTGATCAAGTTTAGTAGAATCATTGAAAAGTCACATTGATAGTATATACCCTTAATAAGATGTGATAGAAATAATGTTCCCCTTTGCAGCCTTTGTAAAAAGTTTAATCAAAAGGAAAAATTCAGACAAGTCTGAAATTGAAGAACAGTTTACCAAAATATTATTTAAATTTTATCTAATACTCCTCAAAACTGTCAAAGTCATCAGAAACAAGCAAAGTCAGAAAAACTGTCACAATAGAGATGAGTCTAAGAAGACATGAAAACTAAATGTATTATGATATCTTGGAAGAGATACTGAAGCAGAAAAGAGGCATTAGGTGAAAAATAAGGAAATTTAAAAACAGAATGGATTTAAGTAAATAATATTGTCTCAATAGTGGTTGATTAGTTGTAACAAATGTAACCATAGTAATGTACATGTGTTGATGTAAAATGTAATATAAAATGCACACAATAATTTATAATGTTAATAATTGGGAACAATAGGTGTTGATTATATGGGAATTATATACGTGAAAAGAAAACATATTAGTGGAACTCGAAAGATGGCAACAGAGTAGAGAGCAGTGCTGATGGTGTTCTACAGTACCAGAGCAGCTGGAGGGCAGGATAGGGAGCATGAGGCGTCTTCAGGTCCCTAAGAATTGGAGCGGTCAGCATAAGGACTCAGGGGAGCACAGCCCAGAGGCAGCTGAGATCTGCAGGAGAGCAGCCCACAGATCCAGAAAACAACCAGAGAGCCAAAATAAAGGACACACCAAGAACAACAAGTGGAGAAAATCTGGGAGACTGAAACATTGAACTCCGCAAATCTCCTAACACAGAAGGATGCTCAACTAAGGTTAGGAAGGAAGGAAGCTTAATCCAAGGGAAAAATAAAAATAAAAATAAAGCAAGCAACAACAGACATTCAAAATGGGGAAAAAAAAGAATTAGTCCACCACCAAAAGGAAAGGAAGAATCCCCAGAAAGATCACAAAATGAAACTGAGGCACCTGAAATATGAGATAAGGAATTCAAAACAATGATGATAGAGAAACTCAATGAGCTCAGCCACATCAAAGAAAACTGTCAACAACTCCAGGAGAATTACAAAGAACTCGAGGGAAGTTACAAGGAACTTGCTGACAGCTACAACAGCATGAAAAAGGACATAGAAACTATCAATAAGTGCCAGGACGAAATGAAGAACAATTTCTGAACTGAAGAATACAGTAGAAGGAATCAACAGTAGGCTAGAGGAAGCAGAGGACCTGATCAGAGAGTTGGAGGATAATGTAGACAAATACTCCAAAACAGTACAAGAGAATAAAAAATGTCTGAATAAGACTGAAGAGGGGTTAAGAGAGCTGCAGGACAACATGAAACATAACAACATCCGTATTATAGGGATACCAGAAGGAGAAGACAAACAAAGAATAAAAAAAAAACATGTTCAAAAAAGTCATGATATAAAATTTTCCTAATATGATAAGTGAAAACATTAATCCAGTTCAAGAAGCACAGAGGGTCCCAATGAACATCAACCCAAACAGGTCAACACCAAGGAACATTATTATTAAAATGGCTAATTTCAAAGACAAAGAGAATCCTAAGAGCATCAAGAGAGAAATGACAAATAACATCTAAAGGGGCTCCAATAAGGCTATCAAATGATTACTCAACAGAAACAATTCAAGGCAGAAGGGAATGGCAAAAAATATTTCAAATAATGGTAAACAAAGGCCTTCAACCAAGAATACTCTACCCAGCAAGGATCTCATTCAAGATAGAAGGAAAAATAAGGAGCTTCCCAGACAAAAAAAGACTAAAAGAATACATCTCTACCAAACCAGCATTGCAAGAAATGCTAACTGGTCTGCTTTTAAAATAAATTAATTAATTAAATGAAGAAACAGAGAAAGCCAAAGAGGAATACACACACAAAAGGGAGAAAAAGTCAATGAATAAGAATCAATAAATAATAACATCAAATGTAAATGGATTAAATGCACCAATCAAAAGACATAGGGTAGCCGAATGGATAAGACAACATGACCCACATATATGCTATCTTCAAGAGACCCACCTCAGAACAAAAGATCGACACAGATTGAGAGTGAAGGGATGGAAAACTATATATCAAGCAAATGGACATGAAAAAAAAAGCTGGAGTAGCAATACTGATTTCAGACAAAATAGATTTTACAATGAAGGACATAAAAAAGGACAAAGATGGACATTTCATAATGCTTAAGGGAACAATCCATCAAGAAGAAATAACTCTGATAAACATATAGGCACCCAACATAGGAGCTCCAAAATATAAAAGGAAAACCTTGGAAGACTGGAAGAAAGACATAGACAGCAACATACTAATAGTAGGGGATTTTAATACCCTACTATCAACAATGGATAGATTTTCCACACAAAAAATCCCCAGAGATGTTGGGACATTGAACAATACTCTAGAGGAAATGGACCTAACTGATGTATACAGAGTCTTTTACCACAAAGAAGCAAAATACACATCCTTTTCAAATGCACATGGATGATTCTCCAAGATAGACCACATGGTATGTCACAAGACAAGCCTCAACAAATGCAGGAAAAGTGAAATTATACAAAGTATCTTCTCAGATCACAATGGCTTGAAACTAGAAACCAATCTCAAGGGAAAAAAAAACAAAAGTTCTCTAACTCATGGAGACTGAATAACATGCTTTAAAGCAATGAAGGGGTCAACAATGAGATCAAAGATGAAATCAAAAAGTTCCTGGAAAAAAATGACAATGAACACACAACAGCCCAAAACCTATAGGATACAGCAAAGGCAGTTCTCAGGGGGAAATTTATAGCAATACAGGCCTTCCTAAAAAGGTCACAAGAAGTTTATAAAAACAACCTAACCATAAAGCTGCAAGAACTAGAGGAGCAACAACAAACAAAGCCCAGAGCAAGTAGAAGGAAGGAAATCATCAAGATCAGAGCAGAACTAAATAACTCAGAGATTCAAACTACAATTCGAAGAATCAACAGGTCCCGGAGCTCGTTCTTTGAAAAAATAAACAAAATTGACAAGCCTTTATCGAGACTCAAAAAGAAAAAGAGAGTGGACCCATCTAAACAGAATCATAACTGACAGAGGACAAATCACAACTGATACCTCAGAAATACAAAAGATTGTAAGAAAATACTACAAATGACAAAAACTATGACAACCCGGATGAAATGGACACATTTCTGGAAAGGTATAATCTACCAAAATTGAATGAAAATGAAGCAGAAAGCCTGAATAGACCAATAACAACTAGTGAAATTAAAGAAGTAATCCAAAATATCCCAAAGCACAAAAGCCCTGGACCAGATGGCTACACAGGGGAATTTTACCAAACATTTAAAGAAGAACTATTCCTATCCCCCTCAACTTATAGCAAAAAATACAGGAAGAGGGAAGACTCCAAAAGTCTTTCTATGAGGCCAATATTATTCTAATCCCAAAACCAGGGCAAGATCCAACTAAGAAAGAAAGCTACAGACCAATATCTCTAATGAACATAAACACTAAAATTCTCAACAAAATATTGGCCAACTGGATTCTGCAGTATATTACAAAGATCATACAACATGATCAACAGGGCTGCATCCCAGATGCAAGGATGGTAACACATTCGTAAATCAATAAATGTAATACACCACATCAACAAATTGAAAGATAAAAACCATATGAACATATCAATAGAAGCTGTAAAAGCATTTGATGAAGTACAGCAACCATTTATAATAAAAACCCTCAGCAAAATGGGAATAGAGGGAGCATACCTCAATATCATAAAGGCCATCTACGAGAAACCTGAAGACAACATCATATTTATCGGACAAAATCTGAAAGCTTTCCCCCTAAGATCATGAAGGAGACAAGGCTGTCCACTTTCTTCACTTCTATTCAACATTTTCTTGGAAGTTCTAGCTATAGCCATCAGAGAAGAAAAAGGAATCAAAGGTATCCAAATTGGAAAGGAGGAAGTCAAACTGACATTATTTGCAGATGATATGATAGTGTACATACAAAACCCGATTGGCTCCACCAAAAATTTACACAACCTAATAAGCAAATTTAGCAAAATAGCCGGGTATAAAGTCAATATCCAGAAATCAAAAGCATTTTTGTATACCAATAATGAAACAACAGAAATAGAAGTGAAAAAACAAATCCCATTTACCATAGCAACAATAAATATAAAGTACATACGAATAAACTTAACTAAGGAGGTAAAAGACCTGTCCTCAGAAAACTACAGAACAATGAAGCAAGAAATCAAGGAAGACACAAATAAATGGAAGCATATCCCATGTTCATGGATGGGAAGAATTAACTTCATTAAAATGTCCATACTACCCAAAGCAATCTACAGATTCAATGCAATCCCAATTAAAATACTAATGACAGACTTCACAGAAATAGAAAAAATACTTCAAAAATACATATGGAGCCAAAAATGCTCACAAATAGCCACAGTAATCTTGAGAAAGAAGAACAAGTTAGGAGGAATCACAATACCGGACTTCAAACTATACTACAAGGCTACTGTCATCAACACAGCCTGGTACTGGCATAAGAATAGACATATAGATCAATGGAACAGAATAGAGAGTCCAGAAATTAACCCAGAACTCCGTGGTCAACTCATATTTGACAAAAGGGAAAGGAACATCAAATGGAGTAAAAACAGTCTCTTCAACAAATGGTGTTCCAGAACTGGTCAGCAACATGCAAAAAGATAAAACTAGACCACCAACTTACACCATACACCAGAATTAACTCAAGATGGATAAAGGATTTAAACATAAGTAGTGCCACTATAAAAGTCCTGCAGAAACATATAGGCAGTAAACTTTTGCATATCCTATGCAGAAATATGTTTACTGATACTTCTTCACCAAGGGCAAAGGAAATAAAAGAACAAATCAACAAATGGGACTATATCAAATTGAAAAGTTTCTGTTCAGCTAAAGAAAATATCAGCAAAATTCAAAGGGAACCTACTGTATGTGAAAACATAATTGCCAATGATACCTCAGACAAGGGTCTGATCTCCAAAATATATAAAGAACTAATGCGACTCAACAACAGGGAGACAGACATCCCAATTAAAAAATAGGCAAAGGACCTGAACAGACAACTCACTGAGGAAGATATACAAAGGGCCCAGAGGCATATGTAAGAATGCTCAACATCACTAGTCATCAGAGAGATGCAAATAAGATACCACCTCACACCTGTCAGAATGGCAATCATCAACAAATAAACAGAACAAAAGTTTCTAGAGGAGGGAAGATGGCGACAGAGTAGAGAGCAGTGCTGATGGTGTTCTCGAGTACCAAAGTAGCTAGAGGACAGGATAGGGAGCGTGAGACGTCTTCAGGACCCTGGGGATTGGAATGGACAGCATCTGGACACAGGGGAGCACGGCCCAGAGGCGGAGGAGGCCAGCAGGACAGTAGGTGAGGCGTTCCTGACCGACCAGCCGGCAGGCTGAGGTCCACTCTGGGCAGGGGTGGCTCTGCCCAGAGGGGCGCGTTTGACTGGGGTCAGTTCCGGGATCCATGGCGACTGGAAGTCTCAACAGTGAAGTGCGGGCAGCAGGGGCAAAGCCTTAGGGAACGCGGAATTGAACTCTTGCATGGGAGGGACTGTGTGAGAGACTCACTCAGGCAATAGGGAGAGGAGGCTACCCGGGGGCTAGAGGCAGAGGAGAAGAATCCTGTGGGAAGCCAAAGCATGGGAGCGGGAAGTGCACCGGCAGGGCGACGGGAGGGCCGAAAATGGAGCTGCTGGGCCACCGGGGAAACAGCAGCTAGAGGCCCCTGCGAGGGGGGAGGCCCAGCCCTGCGCAACCACACAGGCCCACAGGCTCCATGGGAAACTCCAAAAGGCGAGCCGGAGGGCTGGCAAGCCAGGAACTAGTGGCAGGTGACCCGCCATTGCTGGAGACAAAGGCCGCACCGCCCACGCCTGGGAGGGGCTCATCACAGAGGCCGCTTAAAGGACTCTGAGGAGAGCTGGTTGGCTTGGAGGCATGGTGCCCGCCCCAGAAGGGCGGGACAGTGTAGGCGGACCCCTGACAGTGTTGACAGACAGGGGCGTCCTCCTCCTGGAACTGTGGGGGCAGGGCCAGTCATCACAGGGACCATGGAAGTTGCTGGCTGCCCTGCAGAAGTGCTGGGGGCGCATCCTGGGCAGGAACCTCCGCCAGGAGTGGGAGGGGGCTCCCTGCGGGCTCCAGAACAGCAGCAGCCCTAAAACTCAGCCAGGCTGTGGAAGGCCCAGCCTACCTGGGGGCAGACACTCAGAATCAGCCCTACTATGACAATCAGAGTCCCTGACACACGCCAAGACCTGCTAGAATATAGACTATAGACTGTAAAGTCCTGACCAAGAAAAAGAGGCAGCATCAGGAAAGGGATTGCTGCCAATCTCAAGCACCTGAATTGTACCGAGAGCAATATAAACTATTAAGCCCCAACATATCCTTTGCAAAAGTTACTCCTCACATATTCTTAATCCCCCCCCTTCCCTCAATCCACCTAAATACCCAAGACCCTCCCCTACTCTCGAATTAAAGTCTATTCACTCTGTGGCTATAACGCATTCCCAGTCCTCAATCTAAGTATTCCTCCCTTCCCCAGCCTTTCTAAAACCTTTCTTTATTCTTTTCTTCTTTCATCTTTTTTTTTTTAATTTTTCTTTTCCTTTCCTTCCTGGTAAAGCCCACAGGTTCTGGCTTCACCTGGACCAATCAGAAATCAGAAAGGGGGAACACACAGCTAAAACCTTTCTTTATTAATATTGATTTCTCTTTGTCTTGTGACTTTCTCCCCCCATCCTTTTTTCTTCTTCTTCTTTCTTTCTTTCTTTCTTTCTTTCTTTCTTTTTTTCTTTCTCTTTCTTTCTTTCTCTCTTTCTTTCTTTCTTTCTCTCTTTCTTTCTTTCTTTCTTTCTTTCTTTCTTTCTTTCTTTCTTTCTTTCTTTCTTTCTCCTTTCTTTTCTCCTAGATAAAACCCACTGGTCCTAGCTCCACCTGGACCAAACAGACACCATAAAGGGGGAACAGAAACCTAAACCTTTTCTTTATTAATACTGATTTCACTTTCTCTTGTGACATTCTCCTTTTATTGTTTCTTTTTTTTCTTTTCCTCTACTAAAAGACCTCAGGTTCAGGCTCCATCTGGACCAGTCAGGGAATATTAAGGTGAACAGCCATCTAAACCCTTTCTTATTATTATTATTATCATTTTTATTTCTTTTTTCCTTTTGCAATTTTTTTTTTTTTTTTTTTTGGTTTGCTTTGGTTTGGTTGGGTATTTTGTTTTTGGTTTTTGGTTTGTTTGTTTATTTTTGCTTTTGTTTTTTGTTTTTGTTTTTGTTTCTGCTAAAAGCCCACAGGCCCAGAATACAACCAGACAGCCCAAATAATGGACACACCAAGAACAGCAAGTGGAGAAAATCTGGGAGACGGCAAAATCGAACTCCACAAATCTCCTATCACAGAGGGGTGCTCAACTAAGGCAAGGAAGCAAAGCAGGTTAACCCAAGGAAAGAACAAAAATAAATAAATAAATAAAGAGCAAGCAAGAACAGACATCCAAAATGGGGGAAAAAAGAATCAGTCCATCACCAAAAGGAAAGGAAGAATCCCCAGAAAGAACACAAAATGAAACAGAGGCACCTGGAATATCAGATAAGGAATTCAAAAGAATGATGATAGAGAAGCTCAGTGAGCTCAGCCACATCAAAGAAAACTATAAACAACTCCAGGAGAACTACAAAGAACTCCAGGGAAATTACAAAGAACT